>JALMQS010000722.1:256253-323004 GCA_024734495.1 Forficula auricularia
TTCTTTGTAAGCGCGGATCTCTCAAATGCCTGGACCGATTTGGCTAATTTTTTTTTTAAAATGTTCGTAATAGTCCAATTCAGGTTAATACGTAAAAAAAAATTGGAAAAGTTGCCCGGAAAATTGGAAAATTCACGAAATACTAAAACAAAATGGGTTTAGCCAACCTAGCTTGCCAAACAATAAAATAACTAAACTAGCAAACTAACTTTGTGTTGGCAGCCCTATCTGTCACATTTTTGAGATGTCATTTATTCTTAATAGCATAGAGAAAAGAGATCTAACCACATTATCGTTGAAGAGGAATTTAATAATGCAACACAGATTTAAAAAAACTATCTATTTTTTAAAGTACATTTAAAAACAAAAATTAAAAAAATAAACTCCAACGGATCGTTGTTAAACTTTATCCAATGTACTATCTTATTCTAAAATAAAGTACTTTAAAATATAATTTTACAAAAAAACTATATATGACCTTTTTTGTGGTCCTCAAGGTACTTAATTACAATGAATTTTAAATCCCACAAATATTAATTTGACAATTTAATTGACGAACTCAAAAATTGTTATTTAATTAAATAAACTGCAACGGATCGTTGCTAAACTTTATCCAAATTCATTTGAAATATTAATATGTTTATTCCTTCATTATTAATCAGATATCACTTGCTATTTGCAGTTCATGTTAACCATGCGCAAATCCAGGGGGAGCGATGGGGGCGACCGCCCCCCCCCAAAGCATTGGAGATCAACAATTTTTATATGTTTATTTAATCTTTTTTTGTTATATAACATTAAATTTTAAAATTGAAGAAAATAAAGTTCTATGTGGGGGGGGGGCGTCTCTGGCCGCCCCCCCACCCCCGCTTGGACAATTCGACTGCGACACACTTCCGAGATCAAAAGTAGATCTTATATACCGGCGACCGCCCCCCCCCAAATCAGAGGTCTGGATCCGCGCCTGATGTTGACTTTATTTCAAAAATAATGATCGATTCTCATTTAACAGTCGAGGAATAACCATTCTACATTCGATTTTTGACGTTTCGGTTTTTATTGGTAGCCATTGGTGAAGACATGGAGGAATCGACTTAAAATCAAAAATAACGATCGATTCTTATCTAATACTAGAGGAATAACCTTATTGCATTCCATTTTTGATGTTTTGACTATTAATGGCAAGCTCTACTGAAAACGTGGAAAAATCGACTTAAAATCAATAAGACTAAATTCTTTTATGATAAACAACTCAAGCTTGAGAATAAGAGAATTTTTTATAAATAGAGATTTTTAATACATTTTAAATATTTGTTTCATCTTATTTGTTATGAGTGTATATTGCAGTTAAATAGAATCACAAATTATGTCTATTTAAGACTTTATAATAAAACAATTATATTTATTCTCTGTTACTAATAAAACATAATTGATTTCAGTTCGACTGAACAGACCCCATGATGAATTTATTATTAATCAGATATCACTGGCTATTTGCAGTCCATGTTGACTTAAAATCAAAAATAGCCTTCTTCAGGAATGGTTACCAATAATAACCGAATCGTCAAAAATCCATTGTACAATGGCTATTCCTCAACTAGTAGATGAGAATCAATCGCTATTTTTGATATGAAGTCTATTCCTTTATATCTTCAGCAACGGATGAGAAAACAACGCAGTTGCTATGGTTACTTATAAAACTTCCTCACACATTTTTAGCATTTCACAGAGAGAAGCCTATTCATTCTTACTTAGGCAAGTTTAAATGAGCTATATTAAACCGATCAAATGAATAAATTTTAAAGAATTTTAAAAAAGTATTCTCTTAATCTAGAGTAAAGTACTTTAAAATATAATTTTACTAAAATCTTTATATAAGCTTTTTGTAGTCCCAAGATACTTAATTAGAATATTAAATTTCATCAAAATTGGTTCAGTCATTTTCAAGACACATTTTCAAAAAACTAAAGAAGTACTGAAATAAAGTACTAATGTTTGTAGGCTGATATGTACCAAAAACTAAATGGTTAGTAGATAAAAATAAAATTAATGAAGATTAAATAAATCAGATTCAATGAATGTAATGTCAGACACATTATCCATTCATTTTGTTTAAGTAATGGTAGGTTTTCAATGACAATTCAATCGGTTCAACAGTGTGGAAAAAATCGTGGACGAAAAAAACGATAACATCCATCCAGCCATCCATCTGCATGCACACAATGAAAAAATCGCACTTTTTGCCCTCTGGATGAAGCCCCATGTAATTTTTGGCAAAATCGTCAGGTGATAAGATTCAACCTAATTGAATACTATAATTTGTGACTTTAATTGAAACCATGAGTTCATTACCTGATGACCCTTTGAAGTCGCGTTTGCCGCGAGACCGATTACAATACTTCTCATTGGATAAAGTAAAAAATATTCAAGGAGCAAAAATGAAGAGAAAAGAGCAAATTTCTCATTTTTTTATAAGCAGCTCCGGATTGTTTTTTTTTTATTTTTATTTTTTACTTTAACGCATTTCTAATCCCCGCGTTTACCTGTTTAATTTTAAATAATTAATTTAATAATATTTTTGGAAATGATTAGTAGGCCTTGGGGAACTTTTGAAGATATGATTCAATATGAACAACACTAATTGTGAATTAGTATTTTATTATGTCAGTGGTATTTTTAAGGTGGCTAATTTGTTTCGAAAAACGGCATCATAAGCACCTATTTGTTTTTCGGCGAAACAAATTTTGTACTAATTGTGCATCTAAAAATACCACTGATATAATAAAATACTAATTCACAATTAGTGTTGTTCATATTCACATTCACAACTTCAAACGTTTTCCAAGTCCTCCTAATCATTTCCAAAAATATTATTAAATAATAAATAAGGGAACAACATCAACATCCAGCAACCTGTATTGCGAATTATATATTAAAATAATTAAAATAGATACAAAAAAAATATTTTTAAAAAATACACTTATCAATCACAAAACCGTACTAAAAAGCAGAAAATAAATTATAGGATTTCTGAGGTATATGATAATTTTTTTTATCCCTGACTATCCATTATCTATTGACATGTAAGAAAGTACAAAGATTTAAAAGACAAGTCCTGACAAGTTTTAGTTCAGAGTAGAAATGATCAATTAATTGTGATTGTTCTAGAAAACCCCAATTCCTTGTCTCCTTGCGTACTAGAATGATAACTATAGACTTAGTGTCATAGCATATAAATTACTGAAATAATAAATATTTTAGAAAATGAAAATATGAGAAGAAGAAGAATTTTCAAATATTCGAAACTTCATTATTTTTTATTTTATCTTTTATAGTTGAGCTAATAATTTAATACAACTATAGTGAATTTTATTCTTGAAAAAAGCTTAACGTATTGTACAAATGTACATTCATATTTCAGAAAAGGGAATAAATAAATATATCTCTACATATAAATCTCAATGTTTTAGGGAAGTTTTTGATTTTATGTTGGGCCACATTCATTGGAGTGCTGGGCGACATGAGGCCTTCGGGCCACGTGTTGGACAGGCTTGCACTAGAGCTAGAAAATGCTGCTAAATAAATAGAGGATGCATTTGACACATTAAAATACGTCTTAAATAAAAAAACTGATGTTGGAGATGAATATGACGTATTCGGTAAACTAATTGCCAAGAGATTGAAAAGAATTCAAGTAGATGAGAGAGATAGGACATGATGTTTGAAATTGAGAGAATCTTTCATAGCAGAAGTATTCAACTTCTCATTACTGAAGTCATTCCTGTTCTTTATCACTCGGTTCCCTAGTCCAACTACAATTGATGTCCCCCCCCCCCCCCCTCCGAATCCGCAAATTCTTTTCGACAAAGTCTACAACCCACTCGTTATGAAACTCCGCATTTCGACGTTAACAACCTGAATTTTCAAAGCACCCAAATTCCAAAAAAATGATATAGTTCAACATTTATTTATGAATAGTTAGAATATATTATGACCATGCCGTTGATTACTTTTTTTAAAACTATCTATTTTTATATATTTCTGTCAGAGCCGTTGCGTGATATTACGGCGCCCTGTGCGAAAGGATATCCCCATATTTTTTTATTACAATAAATTTTTTTTTGTGAATAAACCTTTATTTAAAATCATTAATAAAATTACAGAAACAAATATAAATAAATAATTTTTAAAAGAACCTTGTTTGGTGGCCTTATTTTATTTTAATGAATTAGCTAAGGGGCTAGTTATGGGAAAAAGTTGAAATAAAAGCTAACTCTTATTTAAGGACGTTCCCTAATAAATCGATTTTCTTGAAATCAGTTTAAAACTTTGAATACACATATTTATAAGTGTCCTTTATACATAGAAATTTTTTTCAATAGTCCTTGGGGCACTAAATTTGTAAATATTGACCATTGAAATATGCTAATTTAACACACGAACCCTATCCCGATTGATGTTAAAGCGACTGTTTCATTAAATAACAATCGTAATTTTCTTGAAATTATTTCGAAAAACAGAAAATCATTAACTGAAGATATAAAAATATGTTCCTGTTAAAATAATTGTATCATGCGGTATTCGTTTTGTATGAAAAATGTTAAAAGTTAGGTACTTTTTGATGGTTTTTTCTCTCATGGCATGGCAAGTGAGAGATGACGACTTGGCAACGTGGCAGTAGGGGAAAGAGCGAACTGCATCTGAGCTATATTAGGGAACGTCCTTAATAGTTTATTTTAAGCAGACGTAATCGATATTTTTAACGTTTCGAACGCTATACCGTTGGTCTTCATCAGTGCACGTCAGCTGGAAAAGATCATTGCATGTTTTAAATTTTTTATATAATAAAATTTTAAAGGGTGGAATTGAGGCTTATATAGTACTCACCCAAGTCACAAAAATTTGAATAAACATTAATTGAATAATATTTCAAATAAATACTTAGATGTTCATATATAGTATAAACTTGTGGATTTAACCTTCGATATCGCCGGTTTAGTGTCACCTGATTTAGATATCGATATTCAAGATTTATTTGATGATGAAAATTTATTTTTCTCTGCAAATGGAAAAAGTTTAAAAACTGAAGAATATTTTTATAAATTGAAATCGAAAACTGCCCAGGAAAGGTAAGGGATTTTAAATATTATAAAAGAAATTTAAATTTTTCGAAATACAATTCTCGGCTTTTCCTGGCTTATTTTTGTAAAATGAAATCTCATATTTTATATTGTTGGTCGGTCTGATTGTTGTAAATTTTACAGCATACTATTTTTTTCCAATTTGTCAAAAATACACTATATATATTTAATGAAATTAATAACATTCTTTTAAATTTTATTTATTTTCTTAGAAAAGGCGGACTGGTTTCAAATTCCGACGTTTCGGAGACTTTTTCTCTCCTTCTTCAGGGTATTGAATAGTTATTGATGGGTGAGTATAACTCGGTTCCCATTTGTCTCTTCTTTCAGTGATATTATACAAATTTTTCAACATTATATCATAAGTGTACTTAGTTATCTAATCTATCTAAGATAATTAAGTACACTTATGTTATAATGTTGAAAATTTTTGTAATATTGTTGCTATCACTGAAAGGAGAGACAAATGGGAACCGAGTTATACTCACCCATCAATAACTATTCAATTTTGTTTTTATGTAGGATTAATTTGTACTTTTGTTATTATTATTATTATTATTGTTTATATGTACACGTGTTCATTTGTTTATTGTCATGTATGGTGTGTTATACATTTATATGTTTATTATAAATTGTTATATTTTAGAATGTATTTATTATCTTTATCTTTTTGTATCTCGTGAATTGAATGTATTATTTAAAAACAAATTACATATATTTGTTTAATTGTATGATGAATAGCTAAAATAGCTAATAAAGAATTATTATATTATATTATATACCCTGAAGAAGGAGAGAAAAAGTCTCCGAAACGTCGGAATTTGAATAAAATTGAAATAATTTATAGACTGCCTTTCATTAGAAATTAAAAAAATTAAAATTAATATAGGTACTAAAGATAATCAATTGACCAAAATAAAAGTGATTATTATTGATTGTCGCCTATGAGCCCGACTTTTTTTGATTTTATCGTGTGGCATCTTTATCGTTCGACGCCTGGTGCCGAGGCGCTACGGCTCTGATTTCTGTTAATAAAGTAATAATTTATAATATCAATTCAAGACAAAGTAATAAGAACAAAAAACTACGAAAGAAATATTTTAAAGTTAAACACCCCTGATAAATGTAGAAGATCGTGTAAGCCTAGAGAAACTAATGAACACATAATCGTGGGATGCTCTGTGATGGCCGACAATGACTATCTAAACAGACATAACAGTGTGGCTAAAGCAATTCACTCGAAACTTGCCAACAAATACACTTCTGGATATTGTGCCACCTTATTATAAATATTCTCCTGCGCCTGTTCTTGAGTCGAGTGAGGACTTCCTATACTGGGATCGGCCTATACTCACAGATAGGACTGTGGAACATAATAGACCTGACATCGCGACCTGAGATCTCGAAGAGCTTGGATCGACGATATTGGAGTCCCCTTGTCCCACAATCTTAAAAAAGTAGAAACAGAGAAAATCCGGAAATATCAAAATCTTGCTATCGAGGTTAAACGACTCTGGAAACTTGAAAGCGTGACCATCCTGCCTTTGATAATCTCAGCTAAAGGAATCTTAACCAGAAAGTTAAAAGAAAATGTAACAGCTTTAGTACTCTCTTGCAATATAATCTGCACAATGCAAAATGCAACTATTTTACAAACCTGCCATCCCGTGAGAAAGTTCCTATCGTTATAGACTCCAGTGTGGGACAGGGTGAATTCTCTCTCCATGTCGACCGCGCCTAATCCCAGCCCATCCAAGCGATAGGTGAAAGTTTTCCAGCAGTAATGCTGAGAAAGTGCAACAAATCTATATATAATAATAATACAAAATTGTTACAAATATCTGACGACCAGACTGAAATTCCCCATTCATTAAGTATTTAGTTTGTTTCTAGTTCACAGAAAAGCAAGCTTATCATCCTTCACTCAGTGGCGTAACTGTACCGTTGAGGCTCGTGGCAAATTCATTGGATGAGGCCCCTCCCTCAATGTAAAGAAACTAAACCGACGTTGTAGTTTCTTTGTAATAAATCACCACGTAAAGTACATACAAACGCTATTATACTTAGTGGTTTTGTTGCCCTTGATATAAAAATAATTTCGAGTAATTTTATGCCAACAATTTATGAAACTATGAATGATTTTGGAATATTGGCTCTAGTTTTTTTTAATCTTCATTTTTATGTTACACTATAAAAAGCAGTAAATATGAAAAAGAAAAAGCATGTAGAGTATATTCTATAATATCAATTTTTTATTGAAAAATATTACTAATTGTTTTGTTTTAGTGTTTAATTAATTTATGTTGATGTAAAAAGAGAGAAAAATTAGCAAAAACAATGTTATAATTTAGAGAAAAGCCTTATATAAGCTTATTTTAAATATTGGTACACCAGAATCTTAAAAACCAAAGCCAATTCAGTACTTTCATGAATATATTCGTAAAGTGTGTACTTGAAATTATAGAAATCCGCAGAGATATCCAGGGCAACAACATTTTTTTTCGTTGAGTTGTGTAATTATTGTGTGCATTTTTCGTTGATTTTCTAGTAACTTTTAATTTGTATCTGTACTTTAGTAGGCAACTTTAATTAATTGAATACAAAACTAATCAATTTTACTAAATTATTGTAATAATAAATTTTAAGATCCTGAGATCGCGGCCTCCTTTGGCATTTTACCTGTCCTGCCATCCTATTGTTACGCCACTGCCTTCACTGATCATTTGCAGATTTTTCCGCGGATGATATTTATCTACTGTATGTTTTTCTGGAGTATTCATAAAGTTTTTCCATTCAAAATTAACCTACTTCCATAAACTTTCGCTCTTTTGTGATCGTAGATATGTTTAAAGAGTTTCTTTCAGGAGAAGCCAAAACCTCTGAAATCACGTCTCCATCCATTTGATTTAGTACTCGAATGCGTGCGCTATAATCTCCTATCAGCATTATATATTCCATATTTAACCAATCTCTAAATTAATCAAAGCATTCTTTTCAAAAATTTAATTCGTGGAAATACATTATTTTCAACACAAATTAAAACATCGCCATTTTAATTTTTAATAGAATACATGGATAGTTTTTTTCTAAATTAATAAAAAAGTGAAAACTTTTCAAAAACATAGAACACTCTTCAGCTAGAGCTGTCTTAATAATAAATTTAAATATAATATTATACGGTCTTTGATGAGGCAGTCCATGGTTAAAAATAGAGAAAATTATATCTATATTTTTATTCAAAGTCAACATTTCGGAGGTTTCTTCCCTCTTTCTTCAGGGTTTTGGAAGGTCAGTGATGGAAAGTTCATTCACTGTCCTTTCAAAACCCTGAAGAAGGAGGGAAGAAACCTTCGAAACGTCGACTTTGAATAAAAATATAGATTTAATTTCTCCTATTTTTTGAACCTTGGACTGCCTCATCAAAATCCATTCAATTCACTTAGCAGTCCGTCTCCAAAAACTTCAATAGAATAATTTACCTATTACTATTAAAAATTTATTTTGCAATTTAATTAATATGAGATAAATTCTATTTTTTAATTAATTTTAATATATAATAAAATTTGGAATAAACTATTTAATGTGGTTTAAAATAAATATTCCAATTAACTTAATAAATTAATTGAAATACACTGATTTGATGATTTTTATTTCTTCATTTAAATTTTAATTCGATCGAATGCAACCAGGCAAGATGAGCCCATATATTAGATTTTAAGAGAAACTTGCATTACCAAAGAGAGGAGAAGAAAGTGATCAGGCAAAAGGATGGAGACGTAGTTGCATTAATAAAATCTCATTCAAATCATTTTTAAACCGGAAGTTCTAAAAAAGCCCAATCACTCTTATCGACATTCCAAATTAAAACATTTTGTCACCAGAAAAAATTCGGTTTTTGAATTATCGTGTGTATCGGGATCCAGTCTCGCAGACGACACAAAGATAGAATATAAATAATGATTTCAAATAGTTTTTCCCACGTTTCAGACATTTTCAAACACATTGCCGAAAAATGATTTCTAGATACTAGAGCAGAGGTGGGGAACCTGTGGCCTTTTTGAATTTCTTATGTGACCTCGACGATTATTCTAGTTTTTTATCTTCTTGATATTTAAATAGATACAAATAAAAATATTTCATAAATTTAAAATAAAATAACATGTATAAACACTTTGTCATCTGTCAATAATTTAAAGTTTTTTATTTTTTTTTTTTTTTTTTGGCTTTTCGGCGTTTCTAACCATAAGCCAATTTACGATACTATATATTTTTAAAATTTTGTCTCTACCCCGGGTGTCAGATTTTAGCCGATTTATTTTTTGTAATTTATATACTTTGTTTAATTATTTACTTTTCATTGAATTAAATTTTTGTTTTGTTTTATTAATTTAATTTGATTAATTTTTGTGTTTATTGAAAATATGTATAAAAAAAAATATTGAATTTGAAATAAAAAAAAAATAAATTTGAAATAAAGAAAAACTGAATTTAAAATAAAAAAAAAATGAAAAATTGAATTTAAAATAAAAAAAAAAAATGAATTTGAACATCAATAACTTTACAAAAGTTACATTTATCGGTATTGAAACTTATGTGGCCTTCTTTGTTACTGTTATTTTAAATGTGGCCTCTCAGGGTAAAAAGGTTCCCTACCTCTCCAGTATCTCCCTGCCCTACCCTATAAAGTGAAGGAATAATTACTCAAAAATTCCTCTCATTCGTTTAATCAGTCGGAGCATTGAGCTCGCATTTTCTCAAAAAGTCTTTGTTAGTCAGGTAACTAGTCGTTTTTAAGATAGAATTCTAATTTGGGAATAATAATTTGCCTCCTTAATTTATATTTAATGAAATTCATGTTAGAAAACGATTCCCCCAAAAATATATTGAGTCGAAGATAGTGACAACACCAAAAGCAAATTTTTTCAAAAAATTCTATAAATTAAAATATGATTGATTTTCATTTTCAATTTTACTTCAGAGCAACATGTAAATATCCAAAGAGCCATCTGCTGACCTCCCTGGTCTAGTTGTGATACTAAATGTGCATGTTAATTCACGAAAAACTAATATAAAATATCTTTTAAAATTTAATTGTATTATATATTCTATCAATAAATACTTAGTTCATTTTCGCAAGATTATAATTATTTTTTCAGAAAAAAATAAGGAATAAATAAGATAAAAACAATAAAATGAAAGTGTTTTATTAGTGTTTGTGGCTATGATGAAATTGCAGTGGTTTTATAGAGATAACATCCAGGATAGGGGTGCGCCGGGTTTAATAAAACTTCCAGAATAAGACATTTCGGCCTAAATTTATTGGATCATCCTCACTTATTGGAAATCATACACATATTGTACTAGTACCTACATGTTAGATGATTCATCTCTGAGCCTTGGGTTCAAGACACAACCTACATGAGGCAAAAAATCCTTATTGTTGACAAAACCAGGTTCGCTCACATTTATAATATTGTGTATGATTTTCAATAACTGAGGATGGCCCAATAAATTTAGGTCGAAACGTCTTATTCTGGAAGTTTTATTGATCCCGGCGCATCCCCCCCCCAAAAAAAAATTTCATGTGCTGTTATGTCCATCAAACCACTGCAAAATAATATTAGTTTGCTCCCATTTCCCCAAAAATTTATTGATATGGCCTGGCATCTGGATTTCAATACATACAGGCACACATATTTTCATCTACAAGTTCTAATCACGCAAAACTGAAAGCAGGTCTTCACAATAGAACTAATAAAGAACGAACTTTCTATGAGCTAGCTTCTTGAATTTTTCATCGTATCGAAATCTAAGACAGACACAACGAGACAAAATAATTATTTTTGAAAATGATTTTTATTTCCATTTCGGACTTTTCTATAAACGAAAGGCTTGCTGAAAATATTGAATGAGTTCAATACTTCGTTCGTGTCAGGGACCGGAAATGAAAAGAACGTTGGTCTTTTTGGAGAATTGTAAATGGCAGTCAATGGGTCTATTATAGTCGTGTAACCTTCCTAAGTGGTATTCACTGTAGTTGACTTCATTGCCATATCTATTCAAATTTTACGAATTTTCGGGCTCTACTTGAATAATACTATACTTATCCAATGGCTATCATATAATTTTATTTTTTAACTTTTTAAATTGTTAATCAATAATAATCTCTTCGTTCATTACTTTTTATCATTCTTGAGGAAAACGATATTATTTTCTCAATGAGCCGTTTTCTCTCTTCTCTATTTTTCTCCATTCAAAGATGATCGAAGTGACCGGTTTCAACAGGTCGATAAAAATGAATGTATCGTACATGTTTCCAATATAAACATTTTACTTTTTCACTTTTTTTTTCGTTTTCGATTCAACCGGCTTACCGTGTGAATATCCATCGATCATAAAAAAAACATTCAATGAATATTCACAAGAGAATAAAAAATAAATTTACATATTCTATCTATCATATTATATATACATTTATCCTATAGAAAGAATATTCGACGTTTAGAAAATCATATTACATCTGGAAGATTTATAATTCTCATGTGAGTATCGACAATTCAAACGTAATTTGTATTACCATTGGCGAAACTCTAAATAATATTTATTTGATGAGAAATCAAAAAACGATAGATATTATTCTCAATATTATAATTATTAACAGCTGCTAAACCCGACTTCAGTGGGCATCTTGCTGACTAGAGTGATTTGCCCCCTGAACTCCGTAGTGTGTTTTAAAATAATAATTTAAATTTCCTAATTTTAATAAATTTTATTTTTCATTAACTATTAGGGGTTTATAATAATAAATTTTAAATTAAAATAGGAATAGCAGGGAATTGGACAATAAATAAAAACAGAGTTTTTATTAAATGGGCCAGACGTTTCTTCGATTTATTTCGACTTCCTCAGTGGCCCATTTTATCACTCTTTGTCAAAAGACAATTCCACTATGTGACGAAACATCTTTATCTTTTTTATTATAACTACAATACATTCTTGGCCTCCCAATTATTCAACAATCTTTTTTTTGACTTTTCGTCCTTTCTAGCCATTAGCCAATTTACGATACTATATTACTTATTTTTTAAAATTTGTCTCTAGCCCTTGGGGTCAGATTTTAGCCGGATGCCTCGAGTCGGATTCGAAACAGGGTCTCCTGGTTAGCAGGCTGCGACGCTAACACTTAGCCTATCTGATCCCCTATTCAACAATCTTGAACCTTTTTTCTCCTTTCAACAATTAAAAAAATCAAAATTCTTATAAAAATCCTTTATGTTGGTTTTAGTTTTAAACAGACAAAGCATTTGTTTAAAAATAAAAACAACATAAAGGATTTTTATAAGAATTTTGATTTTTTAATTGTTGAAAGGAGAAAAAGAGTTCAAGATTGTTGAATAATTGAGGCCAAGAGTTATAATAAAAAAGATTAAAGATGTTTCGTCGCATAGTGGAATTGTCTTTTGACAAAGAGTGGTAAAATGGTCCACTGAGGAAGTCGAAATAAATCGACGAAACGTCTGGCCCATTTAATAAAAACTCTGTTTTTATTTATTGTTCAATTCACTTCCATTCCTGTTTTAATTAATACTTATTATGGATGCGAGTGATATACCGTCATAAATGTTAAATTTCCTAATTTTAATAACTATTAGTGGGTTTTAAAATTAAAAAAATCATTAACATTTAGGGAAAGCGGTGTTGGTTTATAGTGAAACATATTAAACACAGGAATTTTTTAACGGGTTATAGTGGTGTTTCACAAGTAAAAATAAAATTAAAAAAAATTAAAAAATTCCTTTAATTATATTTTTGGAGTTTTATTTTACTCTATACCTATATATTTCGAGTTTTTAGCTCATCATCAGGAGTTTAAAAAAGACTGAATTTTTTAATTTTTTTAATTTTACTTTTACTTGTGAAATACTACTATAACCCGTTAAAAAACTCCTGTGTAAAAAAATCATGTCGGCGTCGTCGCTCAAACCTCCCGGTCGTACTGAGTAAATGAATAAAAAGGCTGAAAGCTTTTACAAGACTGTATGATGTCCTAAAATCTACGTGATTTGTTAATATATTTATTGTCATCGAACCCAGGCCTGACGAGAGAGGGGGGCAGGGGGAGGGTAGGGCTCAGGCCCCAAAAGGGCCCGGCACTACCACTGTTAAATACATTTTTGTACCACTAAAATCTATTACTTATTATAAAAAATAAAAATAAAAAATAGCAAAATTAGGTAACAAAGCATATTAAGTTACGGATTTATTTATTTGTTAAATAATAAAATAGTACCTGGCCTCCGAGAGATGCTCGGTAACTTTTTGTTTCACTTAAAAGCAATATATATTAATTAATTCCCGAAAACCCACACCTCGCCACCATTTAATTAAATAAATTTATTAAACCAATTATTTTACATTAATTAATGTATACATTGTATTTTTGCTTCGATTCCGGAGATTACTTCTCCACCATCGAGTGTCCTTATTTATCTTTAGTCCTTGTTTTTATAAGAGGAAAAATCTAATTAGATAAAAAAACTTCTTTTCCGATAATTATTTCAATTCCATTATTCGCCAATCAAGTCGATTGGTTAAATCTCAATCTCCATCCATTTAATTAATTTTTTTTTATAAATTTTATTAAACCAATTATTTTACATTAATTAATGTATACATTGTATTTTTGCTTCGATTCCGGAGATTACTTCTCCACCATCGAGTGTCCTTATTCATCTTTAGTCCTTGTTTTTATAAGAGGAAAAATCTAATTAGATAAAAAAACTTCTTTTCCGATAATTATTTCAATTCCATTATTCGCCAATCAAGTCGATTGGTTACATCTCAATCTCCATCCATTTAATTAATTTTTTTTTTATAAATTTTATTAAACCAATTATTTTACATTAATTAATGTATACATTGTATTTTTGCTTCGATTCCGGAGATTACTTCTCCACCATCGAGTGTCCTTATTCATCTTTAGTCCTTGTTTTTAATAAGAGGAAAAATCTAATTAGATAAAAAAACTCTTTTCCGATAATTATTTCAATTCCATTATTCCCCAATCAAGTCGATTGGTTTTAATTCGTTCCCCATCTTCCTTCAACCATTTAATTAAATTACCTAATTTTTAATAAATATTATTATTTGTAAAGATCTTTTTGTAGGATTTAAAATTGAAAAACCAATTCATTATTAAAAGGAAATTGAATAAAAATGTAATTATACATTTTTATCGAGACAACTACCTGTGAATAATTATTTCAAATAACAAAAAACCCAACAAAAACAACTTAGCCGAAGATGAGATCATGACAGATCAAAATGTCAAGACAAAACCCTCCTAACCCGTTAATTCCATCCAAATCGTTAGAGCCGTTTTCGAGAAAACCATTCTATATATATATACAAGAATTGCTCGTTTAATATAATAAGATAAGATTTTACAAATTGGAAAATGTAGTACTTTTATTTGTCCCAGCATTGAAGGGCCCACTGGTTTGATTTTTCCCCAGGGCCGGTAACAGCTCTCCAAGGGCCTGATCGAACGGTTTGGCTTGAAACTTGATACAGCAGAGGTGCATGCTATTTATTAATTGTTGTGTGTCAAATTTCGAAAGCTGCCTTTAACATTGTTTTTTCTTTTTTTCCCTCATTTATAAACTAGAAGTTCTGAAGCTAAAATTGTAAAATTTAATCTTTTTTTTTCTTTTCGTTTTGTAAATAAAAATAGAACGAGCATTGTACTTTCTGTTCTTAAGAAAAAAAACATTTTCTTAAATTCGTAAGTGACATTTCTCTAAGTTTCAGACATTTCTAAACACAATAGTAAAAAACAAAATTTCAAATGAATTCAACACTTTCTCTGCTTAGCGAGAATACCTAGTAATAAAATAGACACTAATATCGACACTTTTTATTTATTTAAAGTAAAAGCCGGGCATTGAATTCACGCACAAAAGTATTTACTAAAATTAACTGAAACGTGGGCGAAAATAATTTTCAACCATTATTTTCTTCTCATTAAGTATTTCTTAGATACTTCGAGAATTACTTTACCCATAGAGTAAGGTAGTATATTTTTTTATTCTTTAAAATTTATTAATTTGATTGGTTTAATACAATCTCTAAAAATACCACTTCGATGTAAACTACAACTATACGATACGATTGTCGAACAAGTCATGTCCTTCACGTACCTTGGGAATCCAAGTGACCTCTTATCGAGACCTAGAATCAGAGGTAAAACATCAAAGCAATAAAGGCATCGAAAATATCGGGTTTGCCGCAACGAGTGCAATCTGGTCAAGCCAAATATTTAAGAACGGAGGCCAAGGTACGAGTCTACAAAACCGTGTTCGCGCCAACCAGCAACGCACGCAGCTGAGACAAGACCCGACACTGCAAAAACTTCTCCAATTATATTGGAAACAACAGAAATGAAGACGATTGCGAAGGATAATGAACGTGACCAGGCTCGATAGAATGAAGAGTGAAGATATTAGAGAAAAATGTGGAATACGAGAAGGTGGGAGAATGGATCAAGAGAAGAAGAACAGGAATGGTACGCTCATGTGGGAAGAATGACAGAAGACCGACTAGTAAAGAGTGATGAGCAACAAGCCGGTTGGAATAAGAAGTAGAGGTCGTCCCGAGAAAAGATGGCATGACGATCTGGAAGAAACAAACCTATGAGGTTTAAAAACAAGAAGAAGAAGAAGAAGAAGGTTTAATACAGCTCAGTAAGCTTTCAGCTCGGTAAGCTTTCAGCTCTTGGTTCATTTCCCCATTGTATAATAGTAAACAATAGCTGGTAGTGATCAAGTGATTCGTGCATTCAAATCCAGGTTCAAGAATATATAAGTTTACAAAGGTTCTTGAGCAGCTCTGGTCAAAACGACTACAGATACACTTACATCTTACCTGAGTTTATTAGAGTATCATAGGCATTCATATAAGGTCCTGAAATATGTAATCTGTGAATAATTAATAAGATTGCGGCGTTGTTGCAAAGGTGAAACATCTTTAATAAAGATAAAAGTAAATAAATATTTTATAAGATATTAATTTACTATGAGTTAGGGTTTTCTAGGTCAGTTGTTTCACGTAAAAAATTAAAAAAACAAAGAGGTAAATTTTTTCAATATACATATTTCAGAGCTATCAACCCATCTTCAGGAATTACAGAAATATTATTATTATATATTATATTATTTTCTGTAATTCCTGAAGATGGATTGATAGCCCGAAATATATATAAAAATTACCTCTTTTATTTTTCAATTTTAACGTGAAACAAGTGACCTGGAAAATCTAACTCATAGTAATATCTCATAAAATATTTATTTACTTTTATCTTTATTGTAATCGTGGACTCTTTCGAGACTAGCTGTTCGCTTCCAATTCCAGATTACGAGAGATGTACATTCATAATGACGAAATAGATTAACTTTGGTTTCCATTTAACTTGATCAGTATAAACAATAGATAATACGAATAAGAAAAATATTTAGTATTTTTGAGTGAATTTTTGAGTAAATTCAATATTCCGGACGTCTGGAGAACTTCGCCGATTGATCAGCGTAAAGAGTAATAATTTTTCATTTAATTTTATCAGCCAATAGTCAATTATTTTATCTTTTACAATCACAAGTGAAAAAATAATTGAATATTGTAGTTCTTGTCCGAAATCGAACTTGAATTTGAATTATTTTTTCATTTAGAGCTTTTTAACTAATTCAATATTTTTTGCACGTATAAGAAAAATATTGAATTATAAAATATAAATAAATAACTGTACTAATTAAAATTCTCAAAATGTAGTCTGAATTTCAACTTGATTTATGACGTTGGTGCGCCTGTATTTAGGCAACAAATTGCGCGCAGAAGAATGAAAGCTGCGTAAGAGCTAGGCGAGTCCAGTCGCTGATGAAATGAATGCTCCAGAGCTTGTGCATGGCAAGCCTTCAAGTATGTATGAAAGGATAATTTTTACATAAGCTTTTGTAATAAACAAATATTTTTACTAATAAATCATAAAAAAAATTATTTTAAAGCAAATCCTTGGTAAAGATTCCAACCATAGGTAATAATTCTATCATTCATTAAAACTACATAATTACCTTTTATTAAATTGAAATATTAATGAGATGAATGTGATTGTTTCTTATTAAATTTTGGTTTAAATTTTGATATTTAGAACTATATAGAGCATTTTAAATATTTTTCAAAGATCGACATTTCAATTTCTTAATCGAGAATACTGAGAACTTCATTCGCTTCGCATAAATATTAAGGTGCTCCTTGTTTTGGATATTTTCGAATATTTACGCGGGCGGAGCTCATATGGTTCTAAATAAATGGAAAAATATCTCCAAAGTTTCAAGTCTCCATCTCAATTTTAAGCTAGATATACACACGGCGATTAAGTTTCCCATCTAAATAACGGGGTTTTTGACATTAAACGATCAACTTTTTATTCCGGCCAAAGTAATGGTTCAAAAACTCTCTCGACTTAATCCTTATAATGCAATTAGCAATTTTACAGAATTTTAGCTATAATAATTTTTGAGTCTATAACTTATTAATACTAAGACATGTTTATAATTTATATATATTTATCTATATGTAACTCCAAAATAATACTACCTAAAAATCTGTAAAAATTCTGAAGAATAGCTACTATTATAAGGATTAAACCAATAGATCTTCAAATTTTTTGAAATATTACTTTGGCTGGAATAAAAAATTGATCTTTCAATGCCAAAAACCCCATGTTATTTAGATGGAAAGCTTAATCGCTATTTAGCACTAGGTTAAAATTGAAATAGTGACTTGAAACTTTGGGGATATTTTTTTTAATTTATATGAGCCCCTGTCCAGTAAAATATTCTAAAATATCCAAAAATAAGGAGCACCTTAATAACATAAATATGTAGTACAAAATGGCTAAAGTATATTTAGGATCATTTCAGAAATTGATTGAAGTTCTGTTCTAGTACCAAGCCGAAATTTATTTTTTACCTCTGTGTCAAATGATAAATCTACAAATTGTTACATTTTGTTTTGCAACCCCAAAATTAATGGGGTCGTGACCGTTTAAGAAGCACTGGACTAAAGTATTTAACTTTGCTCTGGGGTTATAATTTATAGATTATACAATTTATAAATACAATTAATTCTTTGTCATGTTTTTATTGAAATTAAAAAGACATTATCATGTAGATTAAATTTCTATTTTGAACTGATTCCGACGTCTGTTTGTTCATTTTTGATGTCATTGTTTTATGCCATTAAGGGAAGCGGTCTGGCAAAGGGTGCTGATTTCTTTTTCTTGTCTTCTGCAGAGGTTTCAGCGAGAATTTGGTAGGCTATAGGGGCATTGCAGCTGGGAGGCTGTGCATTTGACAAGCTGAGGATCCGGCCGGCCACCACCTGTATTGCAGACACTCTCTCCAGGCATGGAGGGGAAGGTGCGGCAGCGCAGCGCCTCCCCACCGCTGCACCCCCCTTTTCCACCCCCGCAACCCCTTGAGTGGGGTCCGCGACGCGGCCAGTCTCGTCGCGTATCGCGTCGCGCGCGATATGCCTGCGCTAAGCGGACGTTTCGGAGCCGCCGCCGCCGCTTTCGTCGGTGGCCTCTTAGATTATCTAAATAGCCGTACCCTTTAGCGGTGCCGATCGCTTCCAGTTCCGGTACTTGTGCGGATGTGTCCACGTGAATCCTCTAGTCATGTGGCAGACGGGGGGAATGGGCGGCCATGCGGCCAACAATCCATGGATGAAATTAATGGGCATCGTGCACAAAGAACGCCGCCATCACGACACTACAACCGGCACCAGCACAACCGGCAGCAACGATCGCAATCTCAATCAGTGAGTACCAACCTTCCACTCACTCTCATCCACTTGTTACTCTCAAGAGCGCTTCCTGGTCGAGAACTACTCGCTAGGGATGAGAGAGGACGCAACTAGTGACTGCCTCTTTCGATCATCGTTCATTTGATATATGACAAACGTTTAATAATACTCTATTTAATCACAATCACTTTGGGGGCTGGGGTTTCCATTTCAAACCAATATTTCATTTTAGAATTAATTTTGAACAACGATTATTATGATTAATAAAAAAATCAAATAAAACATAATACTCAAAACCTGGCGATAGCAATGAGCGGTTAATCAACGAAAAATTCTAGAATGTTGAGATAAAAATCCTAAATCTTTACTCATGTTCTGTAAAATATTTAATTTATTTTCTCAAAATAAAACTAATAAAATTCGATTTGTATTTGAGTATTTTTTTTAATTCTAGATCTATTTATTAATAATTATATTTCTAACTGAAAATGTGGCAGGCGGCCCAGGGTAGTGAAGAAAGAAAAATCAATCATCATCATCCAAATAAGGTGTAATTTGTTGGAATCCTTTCTCCCTTCCCTTCGTGAAACGTTTCAGAGGATTTCTTGCCCTCCTTCTTCAGGGGTTTCAAGAAGTCATGGAAGGAAACAAAATGTTTTCCTTCTTCTCTCCACAACAGTGTTTAAATTTTTCTTCCTTGACAGAAGCGTTGAAGTGGAAAAAAATATGCTTCTGTGCTAAGGAAGAAGAAAAGTTTAAAAGCTGCTCTGGAGAGAGGAAGGGAACATTTTGTTTGTTTCCTATTGACCCTTTGAAACCCTGAAGAAGGAGGGAAGAATCCTCTGAAACGTCGGTTTGAGGGGAAAGGAGGAAGGAGTCCAATAAATTACACCTCATTTGGATATGTGTTAAGTTTTTTCTTTCCTCACTACCCCTGGGCTGCCTTCCATTACTTTCAATTATATATTTAAATATTTGAGACTATATATACGAATTTTGATTTTATCTTCAGTTTAAAACAAATATTTCACGCGATATTCAATAGAGTGATGGGGCTTTTAGGAGTAGAGAGAAAAAGTAGCCTCAAATTAATCAAATATTTACATATATCTCTACTTATTTAACAAGGAGAAGACGCATTATTTGATATATTCTTTATTTAATTAAACGAATTAAATTAGGCAAATAATCCAGGCAATTTTTTTTTATTTCTAATACATTTAAACTTTAAAAATAAAATTCTTCCATATGTGATTATTATTGTAAAAGAAATTAATTAAAAACAAGTTAAAAAACTATTTTCTGTTAAGTGATATAAATTTCATTTGTTAAACAATTAATACTTTTCTCTGGTTATTTATACGTTAATTGTTTAAACTTGTTCTTTAGTTTTCAATACGAAATAAAATAAAAATAAACAGAAGATTTATCAGTGAAATTGAATTTTCTTGTCCATGTTCTGTTTAATCTTTTTTCACACATAAATTATCAAACCTTTAATTTTAAAAGTCATTCTACAAAAAGAGAATAAAAGAAATCGTTCCCTTAATGAATTTTTAGCTCCCTAACATTATCCTGAAATTCTACCAATTATCTATTGATTAATTTTATATGACTACTACATATATTTATGAAAATATGACATGATAATCGCTCTCCTAATTATATTGACAGAAAATAATCATTCATAAAGAGAAACAAAAAAGTTATCATCTGTTTGATGCAAATAAACATACACATATGGTAATATACTGGTGAGTTTTTATCTTAAGTCAGTCTTGTCTTAAAATGAAAAATCAAATAAAAGTTTATTTATATCAGGGGGAAACTAAACTACGCTATTGTTTGTCAACCTAGAACAAAGCTTTCAAGGGTATTTCGGGGTCATGTTCTGTTTTTTAAATGGAAACCTATATGTTTCTGTACATATTCTGAATCTACAAAAAAAAAACTGAACAATTTTATTAGAAATATTTTTTTGTACAACATCAAATAATAAAAAATATTAAATCAATTAGATCTCAAAAAATATTTTAATAATTATTCACAATCATTCAACTTAATTATCAAATAATAATTTTAATTATTAAATAAATATTTATTAAATCGAAAAGTCACAACAATGAAAATAAGTGTTTATAATGATCTTAAAACTTCAATACTACTCAGATTTAAGAGATTATTTTCTACTTAGATAATAGAACTATTTAAAATTCTTGATTTTACAAAGTTTATTTCTCGTGTCAATCCAGTAGATTGTTATATTGTATTAATTACCATAATATAAATGGAGCATTTTTTGTTGAAGACAGAATTGAAATGGTCTTAATTTATGATGAAAGTGGAAGAAGTGTTATGGGGCTGCCATTGAAATGGATGCCGAGTTTTTCCTTATAGGAATACACCCTCCCAAGCTTCATTTTATCGTGTTGTAAATATATTTAAAAAAAAAACAAGAAATGTAAAGGCTACGATGAAACTGAAACATGCCAAAATAACGAAATTGAAACTTGAATTCATCCAGAAGAATTATTTTCTACTTAGGTGTGAATGTCTCAGAACAGTTTCGCAAAATTATTAAATGATTAATTATCATTAAATTATTTACTTAATAATTAAATATTACATCATTATTATTTGTTAATTAAGTTGAATTATTGTTAAAAATAATTATTAGATTTTTTTTGAAATCTAATTGGTTTAATATTTTCTATTATTTGATGTCGTATAAAAAATAGTTCTAATAAAAAGTTGTCCGGTTTTTTTCTAGATTCAGAATATTTACAGAAACATATAGGTTTCTATTTAAAAACAGAACTTGAACTCGAAATACCTTTGAAAGCTTGTTCTAGTTCGACAAACAATAGAGTAGTTTACTTTCCCCCTGATATAAATAAACTTTTATTTGAAACTTTTTTTCATATAATGCAATGTTTTTGAGTTATAAGACTGTCTCAAGATAAAAAAAACTCACCCGGTATATGTTTATGTTTGTTTGCATCAAGCAGATGACAACCTCGTTGTTTATCTTCATAATTCAACAACTCTGCTACTCTCTACAAAACAGAATCTTTTCAATTAAAAAATTCATTGTTTCTTGGTGTCATTTTAATTATGTTGATCAACAAAGAAATCAATGTGAGCTGAAATATAACTAACTTTAGGTATACATTTCTTATCTAAACTTGATATTCAAATTAAATTAAATAATATAATAATTATATATGCAGATTTTTATAATTATGCTAATAACCTTGCCCTTTTCTTGGTATTTTATTATTAGCTTGGGCTAGTGAAGCCTAATGGGTATGCAACCAGCCATGTCAAAAAAAAGCTATGCCTGCCCTCAAGGCGTTCCGAACTTATCTGCAGAAAAAAAATGGTCCAATAATAAAATTGTTAGAACTTTTTTGTTAAGGGAGAATGGTGTAGGTTCTTGGTGAAACATTTTAAATAAAGTAATGAAAATTTTGTTAAATTTTAGAAACTTTTTAAAATTTAAAATATAAAATTATTTTTGTGAAACCTATCTAGTATTTTATATTTAAAATTTTAAAAAAAAATTTCTAAAAATATTCCAAATTTTCTTTACTTTATTGTTTGAACTTGTTTAATTTGTGTCGGCGTTTCGTTTTTATTTCAATATTTTTCAGCTTTACCTATGAGTTTTATTGAAATTATTATTTCATTAAAATATAGTCTTATGTTCTAAAGGTGGATAACAATTATTTTGTATGAATAAATAAATAAATAAATTTTTTAAAATATTTTTAACGCTCTATTGGGTAAATAAATAAATATATTTTTTTAATATTTTAACCGAATTGTAAAAAAACAAATATATTTTTTATATTTTAATAGTGGGTCAACCATAGCTAACGCCGAAGTCATTTTTTACTTTACCAGGGTATGGTCAAGTATTGTAATCGTGCATAAAAAAGTGATTTTTTTATTATATTTTTATTGAAATATCTCAAAAACGGCTGAAACTATTTTGATAAAAAAATTGGGCTAAGCCATGGAATATCGGTCTACAAAAAAACTCTAATATGTGTACATCGAAAAATTTATATTTTTTGAGATAATAATTGTTTTGTCAAAATGTCTGTTAGTTTGTCTGTTAGTCTGTGCGTTACCAAATTTTTGACGAGCTAGCTCAAAAACTAATGTGAATATCAAAAACAAATTTCACACGTAGTTTTGGTGCATTGAGATTAAGAGCTGATTAGATTTTGGTGCATATCGATCCAACATTAAGGGGGGAGGGGGGTTAAAATTTAAAATTATAATATTTTCAAACTAAAAAAAAAACAAGAAAAATGAAATATACTATAAAATCAACCTAAAATAACGATTTTTTTCCTGGAGACAAAATTAGGTTAGGAGGGTTAAAAATAAAAATCTAGGCCATTTGAGCAAACTTAACAAAATTTTTTATACATAATCAGTGGGCCCCTAGAACACTAAAAATACAAAAACAAACCCCTCAAAACGGGGGGCGGGGGAGGGGTCAACAAATTAAAATCTAGGCCCTTGTAACAAACTCAACCAGAAGTATATGGTAAAGTCAAGTGGATGGCGACATCAGAATGTGTCAATTTATTTTTCAATCTTATTGCAATAATTATGTTCAGTTCTTTATCTCTATTTTTCATAACCTACATCATTTGAAGTATGTGTTCAATCCATGGTTAGAAATAAATTACTAATTTAAATACTATATCAAAGGTTTGTTCAAGTTCTTTATTAAAAAAAAAAAAAAAAAAAAAATCAGAACATATCACCTTTGATGTAAGTATAAAATTAATTAAAATTTTCTATTATAAACAAAATAATAATCTGATCTCTAAATAAATGAGAAAAATTAATTAATGAATAGTATCGTAAAATGGCTAATGCCGAGAAAGCAAAAAAAAATGCAATAATAATACATTATAATTAAATTAAATATTTTTCGGGTCGGCCAGTAATGATGCAAATACAAAATTTTGATTAAAATTTTCTATCAAATTTACAATTATAATAAAATTTATGTGTTTAATCAGAATAAAACTTCAAAGAATATTAAGATTAATTGAACCAAATTATCTTGCGGAATAAATTCAAGACAGTTATTTGTTCTGGTAAAATTTTTCAGTAATTTAATTTTTAATTTATAGAATTATTTATATTGTTTTTTGTAGTGACGGACGTATCAGGTTTGAGTCCAAACTAATCAAAACACTCAAACCTTGCTTATAACTTTCGGCCTATTTTAAGGCCTTAATCAGTGAAGCGGATTTAAAGTTTATACTTGAGGGGTGGCCTTGGCGTGCGGCGACTCGAGAAATTGTTCTAAAGAATCATTTGTCGACTCTTTAATAAAAGTCTTTAATAAACATTAATGAAAATAATAATAACGACAACAAGGAAAAATTGAAGATACATCTCTTTCCCATACATGCTAAGGAATAACAATGGTTGCCTGCGTTGAAAGTTTTTACGACAACGAATATCGAAGATTAGTAATCATTTAGTATATTTAAAACAATTTAGTATTTCATATTAACAAAATTTTACTTTTACTATACATTTATATATAAAACATACATACAATAACTTGCAATACATTTGCGTACAATGAAACAGCGTTTACTACAACTTAACTTGTTCCTATCTGAGTGATTTTGTTGAGGATAGGGCGATGATAGGAGAAATATGAAATGAAAGGAAGTGTTTCTGCGTAATGTGCCTAGAAAATGTCAAGTCAATGGTTGTTCCTTTTAACGTAGTAGAACGCAAATGTATTGCAAGTTATTGTATGTATATTTGTATATAAATACGTATTATGTGTAAAGGTCACAGCAAATTTTGATAATATAATTCAGTCGAGATTCATTGTATAAATTAATGTTTTAAATATAATTCTTTGTATAAATAAATGTTTTAAATTGTTACTCTTATTTCATCCTTCTTCCTACTATACGAATGAATATTCACATTAAAATTATTTTACCACTCAAAGTCGTTGTCACGTAAAACTTTCGCCCGTATACCATTTTACAGAGCAACCATTTTCGTTAGGACATAATGGACATAAAATATGATTTTTTTTAGATTTATTTATATCGACAACTTTATGAATATCTCTCAAATGTCTATTCTTTTCAGATTGCCTGCCAAATGTCTTAATGCATAATTCACAAATAATTTTAGCATCCATGATAGGAAAATATTAATATTTTTCTCAGAAAAAACTTTTTAATTTTGTAAGCCTAAAAAATAATAATAAATCATAATTTTATTTTAGGTGGACAGTATTTAAATGTTTGAAATAATATAATTTTAAGCTTACCTTATATTAAATATGTTACTAAATCAATATATATTTTGGTACAATATTACAGTATGTTTTATGTTAAACTGTTTAAAGACATCTGATTGAGAACCGTTAATTTGAAAAACTGTCAAGCCAAATTCAAATATCTTGCATTTTTTTGAAAAGATGAATAAAGAACTCAATAATTTTTGGAATTACTGTCATTATAAAATACATATTAAAAAAGCTTTAGAAAAATAAAAGAAATAAATGAAATATAAATTAAATTTAAATCTATGGAAAATTGAAACTTGAAAAATTGATTTTTTTTTCAATGAATATAGATATCTTTTAAGGTTTAAAAAATAATTGTTGCTTTTATCTAAATCTATCTATCTATCTATCTATATATATATATAGGTATAATTAAGGCTAATAATTATAAAATAGAAGTTAGTTTCGATAAAGCAGGTTCATGTTCGAATCTGGCGGCTTAAGTGGCCCGCCCACTTCTTCTGATTGGATCGCACATTGGATCGCACGTGCGGAATTTCCTGTATCCTCCTCTCACTCGCTCTCATTGTGAGCGCATAACGTGAGCGGAGCGTAACGCATGATCTTGAAGTGTCACCCGGCAAACCAATTTATAAGACGTTGTCACGTCAAAAAAATTTTGAGGATATTTTGATATTTGGGAAAATTTTAAAACTTAAGTATACCTACCATATGCTGTGGTATACAGAAAGACCAAAGAAGTAAGAGCCCTAAGAAAATAATAAAAGGAATAGTGAAAAACACTTGTCTGAGGCTCACCCCCCCAATCCACTTACATGCGCTAGTGGTGACGTCATGCGCGTGGATGCGCCCAGAGAAACTTCCTGCGGCTAGCCACTTGTGTAAAAGCCCCTGCTACCATACTAAATTTGATAAGCACATTTTAATTCAACAGCTCTCGGTATAAACAATTTTTTTGAGTTCGAGATAATACTGACTTCATAAAATCGGCTTTTTTCTAAAGTGTAAGAAACTTTAACTATAGAGCATGGTTGGCTTGGGATATAAAAAACTACATGGAAAAACGAGCCGCCTCATCCTACCGATTTTGACAAGAAGATGGTCATTAGTCCGGCCCACCGAGATTCTCCTGGAATTCCCTATGGCCAGGTCGAGCCTGCTATAAAATATTTGACAGTAGCTTCTAACTTTTACTTTACCATACAGGGTATGGTCAAGTATTGTAATCGTGCATGAAAAAAAGTGTTTTTTTCTTCTTTTTTCGAAATATCTCAAAAACGGCTGAAACTATTTTGATAAAAAAACAAAACAATGGGATTTCGGTCTAAAAAAAAGCACCAATAAGTGAATATTGAAAAATTATATTTTCCGAGATAATAACTGTTTTGTCAAAATATCTGTTATTCTATTAGTCTGTTAGTCTGTGAGTTACCAAATTTTATGGACGAGCTAGCTCAAAAACTAGTATGAAAATCAAAATTTCACACGTAGTTTTGGTGCATTGAGATTAAGAGCTGATTAGATTTTGGTACATATCGACCCAAAATTAAGGGGCGGGAGGGGGGTTAAAATTTAAAATTATAATATTTTCAAACTAAAAATACAAGAAAAATGAAATATAGTATAAAATTAACCTAAAATAACGAAAATATTTTTTTTCTGGCTCCAAAATTAGGGGGGGGGGTCAAAAAAAATATAGGCCATTTGACCAAACTCAACCAGAAGTATATGATAAAGTCAAGTGGATGGCCACATCAGAACGTGTCAATTTTTTTGTTTCTTTAGGTCTAATTCACAAGTAGGCTTAATTCAAATTTTAAGTCTGGATATTGCGAAATATTCCTGTGCTTTCTCTTTATCTTTGAATGTCGATTAAATTAAACGTCTTAATTATTACAGTTATTTATAAGAAAAACGAAAGGAATAGCTTGAAACATTTTTGAGAGATTGAGTCTACAAACAAAATATTTGATGAAAGACTAGATCACAGATAAAATGGAGTTCATGGATAGATTAAATTAAAAATGAGCATTAAATAAAAACAAAATGAAAGCATCTGGATGACCACACAAGAGGTGAATTCCTATCATCAAAAGAACATCAGAAGCACTATAACCGAATGTATGTAATTGAAAAGTTTTTGTTTTGCCGAGAGTAGCAGAGTTGTTGATTCACAAAGAGAAACAATGAGGTTGTCCTCTGCTTGAGTGCAAATAAACATACACACATATATATCGAGATGATATATCTGTATATATATTATTTGTTTGTTTGAGACTATAGTTTCGAAGACTTGGTCTTCATCATCAGTCATCATATGGATATTGACTCCATGAAAAATATTTATAATTGAAGAAAGACTGATGATGAAGACCAAGTCTTCGAAACTATAGTCTCAAAAAAATAAATAATATATATACAGATATATCATCTCGATATATATGTGTGTATGTTTATTTGCATCAAGCAAAGGACAACCTCTTTGTTTCTCTTTTCGAATGTATGCGTCTCACGTTCAGAGCAAGTGGAGACATTGCAAGAAGGCAGACATAATATGGCATTATTATCCGGTACATTGTTACGCAGATGACAGCACCCTACATTACGCCCCTTCTTCGCATAAAAACCGTGCAGGCATTGCCTCTTCAATTAATTTAGACTTATGCAAACTTAAAAACTGGGGATCCCAAAACTTAGTTAACTTCAATGCAGGGAAAACTCAGTGTTGCCTTATTTCTAGGCGCGTCGACAGAAACCTCCCAAACATATCATTCGACTCAAACTCACTAGAATTCAGGGATAAAATGTCAATGCTAGGCGTAACTCTAGGGTCTGACCTTTCATGGAATGACCATATCTCAACCATTGCTAAAACTGCAGCGCGCAAGCTGGTCTCCTATTTAGGTCTAGGCGCTGTTATACTCCCAGTCAACTTCTTATACTGTATAAGGCTCAAATTCGTCCCTGCCTCGAATATGGCTCTCATCTGTGGAGGGGTGCCTCCAAGAATTCTCTTGCTACACTGGATGCAATTCAGAAGCGAGCAATTAAACTAATAAGAGACCCGGCTCTAACCAACTCACTCGACGCCCTGGCTCACCGAAGAACCGTTTCTGCCCTTTCCCTGTACTACAGATACTATCACGGTGTCTGCTGAAATCAATTATCCCCCCTAAAGCCCTCTTTACGAGAAACACGCGGTTTTCAAACGCTCAGCACCCCTTCGCTGTCAAATTGGATAAAAGTCGAACAAGCGCTTTCGCCAACTCTTTTATCCCTATGACCTCCAGAGACTGGAACTCGCTCCCTGCAACTATCTTTAGTGCCACTTATAACCTTCAGCTATTTAAGACCCGTATCCAAAGATACCTTCGACCCCAGCCCAACCCATAAAATTCTTTCTTCTTCTTTTCGCGATGGAGGGGCCAACCCAGGCCTTTAGGGGTTGCACCTTTTTGGTGTAACTCCTTCTCTCATCATTATCATTAAAAAAAATTATTAAGCGGTGTTGGTTTATAGTGAAACATATTAAGCACAGGAGTTTTTAAAAATTTAATTTTTTTAATTTCTATTTTTACTTGTGAAACACCACTATAACCCTTTAAAAATTCCCGTTTTAAATGTTATGAGTCAATCATTGTCATAGGGTAATCAGTCCTAAGACTAGATTGATACAACTACTCGCATCCATTTGACTCTATCCGATGCTAATTTTTTCATTTCTTTAAAAGTCACAAATTAATTCTATTTTCTTCATTGTGTGAAGAAAATGTTAAATATTCTAAAATCTAAGTCTTTCCCTCTTCTTTTTCTTTCCTACCTCATCTTCAAAATATCCATCAGCAATCCCCCACAAAGGGTGTCCTAATACTCAATCATCTGAGTTTTTTCCCTTCCCCAAATCTTTCCTTAACGTTCTCTTTCTCTAATCCTATCGTATGACATTTAAATTAGGAAGAAAATAATTTTAAATTTATTCGAGACTATAATTTATTTATATTTGAGAATTTTCTCAAATTTGCATTAGAGTATCTGTAAAACTCAATACAATATGATCATCTTTTATCTAAAATGAAAGTGTTAGTCAATATTGAGTTAAAAAATATTACTGTTTAATTTAATCTCTAATATCATTATCAACCCTTTCGTTCGAAAATTATTTATTTATAAAATATTATTTTCGAAAATCGTATAATAAATGTTACCATTATTTATTCTTTAAAAATACAATTGATGAAAATGTCCATCTTTAATGTATATCTTTCTAAGCAATTTATCATCCCTTATCATGTGCAATCAATACCCCTTCATCAACCAACAGACACAATAGACGCCGCTTGCAATTGATTCGTTTCTTTTGGCGCATTTACAAAGTAAATACATGTGGTAATTGAAAAAGGCGTAACATAAAAGCAATGCTTTTATAAAATTTTTTAAAGAAAACCGATTAGTACCTACATACATTTTTCAAAATGACAATTTATTTTTGAAACTTGAAAATCTCATAGTAATATTGTTTTAACAATTTTTCCATATTTTTACTCTAAGTACGTTTAAGAAAGAAAATTAAAAAAAAATAAAGAAAAAAAAACCGTTCAATTCGACTCTTTTCTCTCGAAGTTACGGTCATTAAAAAAAAATCTCGTGAACTGTTTTATAAAGAAAATTGAAAAAAATCTTTAAGGCTAGTCTCAACGTTTTTTTTTTTTTTAATCGGAAATGCAAAAGCAAAATGCTATACGATTTGGCTTGGAATGCCGGGTTCTTACTAGTTAAAACGCGTTTCACTGAATACCTTAGCTTAACTAGAATTTTCTGATGGAGGTTGAGTTTGGTTCAAAGGTCTAGAATCTTCATTTTTGACCTCCCTCCTCATTTTATGTGTTTATTTTCAAAATTTAGAAGCAAAGTTTATAGGATGTAATTTTTGACATTTTCCTTTAAAAATTTTTGAAAATAAACACCCAAAAATTAGGCGGAAGGTCAAAAATAAAGATTCTATTGAACCAAACTGAACCAACATCAGTAAATTCCAGTGTAGGTATTCAGTGAAACGCATTTCAACTAGTAAGAAGACGTTCTTACTAAAAACGGGTTTTTACTGCAACATATACCACCTTTACACCCCAAATTATCAATTTTACTTCACTTGGGGGCAATTTACCCCGGTTAGCCGACTACAGCATTAAGATATATTCTTCAATTTTAAATCATAATAGTAGGTATATATAAAATCCTTCACGATTTTAAAGCAAGCAAAAGGTTCAAGGGAGGTAGCCAATACCGAATATCAAATTTATTTTGAGGATGATTTCAGAATTGCAATCCAGAGTTTTCACAAGAGCGACCCATATTTCAGTGGAACAAATATGTTTTGCCTCAAACAATAGATGTATATTTTAATCGAGGGGTGAACCTCGATTGGAATTAGGTGTACACCGTCTTTGGAATTATTTGGAATTCATTAGATAATTTATTGTATTCTATTGTCTCTACTTGGAAATGAAAGTGGAAGTGGAAGTAGGTGTACACGATATTAGGTCGTGGTTCATCCCTCGATTTTAATAATATCACCAAGTGACTTAAGAGTTTAAGTTAAATCTATGGTCTACAACAGGGGTGTCCAACCTTTTGGCTTACACGGGCCACATTTGAAGGAAAAACAAATGCCTCGGGCCGCATATAAAATTTACTAATTCCATTGATATTTGTTAATCAAAAAATTAAGCTAATAACGTAGAATAATGATATCCACCAAAACAAAAAACCCAAAAATATCATAGCATTATAATCTTTAAGTTCTTTTCCTTCAGGATTTTGTTTTAAAATCATTTATCTACTTTTATTAGCAATCTGAAGTCTTTTAGAAATATATCGAGTTTAATTATTTCTTAACATTTCCAAATTATTGAATTAATTGAATGTTCTCGCTATATACAATAACGAGTATCCAATTAGTCCAAGTGCAATAGACAAAAGGTCATTTCTAGACTAATAGAAATTAAGAAATTAACTTCTACTAGTCTAAAACAGGCCTGGACTAGTATTTGGAATCATTGCCTTCGCTGCACGTCTGAACTTGTATTTAAATCCTTGCCTTAGCTTCTATAAAGAAAGAGAGATCATTCTATCAGAGCACTTTTTAGTCATTTTTATAGATTAATATTTTTAATTACTCAAATAATAAATATTAAAAAAAATGGAAATATGAGATGAAAAATAATTTTCAATTATTCTAAACTTGGTTATTTTTGTCACCAATTTTGCTTTTAGTGAATTTTATTATCGAAAATAGCTTTAGGCAGGTATATGTAAATTCATATACCTAAAAAGTGAATAATTATTGTGAGACCCAGTAGGAATATTTGTTTCTGGGTAGATAATATTTATGAAATTTTAATAAAGAGATATAATTAAATATTTCTTTCTGTTCAATGCCTGATTGCAGTGTCATAAATTCAATCAGAAAATTTGAAGTTAAAATATTTAAATCTAATACACATGGTTCAAAATATGCCAAAATTGTAATTATTTTTTCCGAAATCTCGATATATTTTTTAACATTGAAAATTGAAAATCTGCCTTTTATTCTTAAAAACCCTTTGGGGAGATTTTCTAATTTCTTCTTATTTTAGAAAAAAATATCGTTTAAATTGTATCAGATATCTATCTTTTCCCGTAACATAAAAATCTCAATGTTTGAAGAAAATTTATAATTTTGTCGAGCCACATTAAATGCTGTGCTGGGCCGCAGTTTGGACAGCCCTGGTCTACAATCTACTAAAAGATTCGATTACTGTTGATGGGTTTTTAGAGGAGATGAAACAGTCCTGGAAGGGTTGTTTTTTTTTTTTTTTTTTTAATGCAATCGAATGCAAGAAGGTGCACCAGTAAAGATGTAGCCTCTATGGATCTCGGAAAGACCCTTGCATTACCGAAGAGAAGGGAAAGTTGATTAAGTGAGAGGGTGTAGACGTAGGTGTCTATGCACCCTGGTTTTGAAGGTTTGAAGATCATAGGTGCTGGGAAAGATGAGGCTGGGAGAGAGTTCCAGTTCCTTGAAGTCATGGGGATATATGTATTCGCGAATGAAGTGGTCCGGCACTTTTCCAATTTGACCGCGAAAGAGTGTTGGGAGTCGGCAAAACGTGTGCTGCGTGCAAAGCATGCTTTGGGGGAATTATTGATTTTATCTCATCAGAGCACCTGCCGTGATAGTATCTATAGAAAAGAGAAAGGGCAGAGACATCTCTTCGATGAGCCAGCGAGTCGAGGGAGTCGGTGAGGGTAGAATCGTCAATTAGCCTGACGGCTCGTTTCTGAATTGTATCAAGGGTAGCAAGAGAATATTTTGAGGCTCCTCTCCACAGATGAGAGCCGTATTAGAGACAGGGGCGGATTTGGGCCTTGTAGATGGTGAGAAGTTGTGGTGGTTTGTAAAATCGCTTGGACCTGAATAAGAAGCCAATCTTCCTTGCTAAAGATTTCGCCACAGAGGAGATGTGTTTGCAGGAATACAAGTGTGAAGCCTCTATTATTATTATTATTAGACTAAGAAATGTTTAATTAATTATCTGTTTACTAAAACAAAACAAAACTGTTCAAACTTGATAAATAAATGATTAAATTAATTAAACTGACTAATGTTCACCTTCATTAACTAGGATAAACTGCATAATAAATCGATGAAAGAAAATTAGATTTCAATTGATCTAATGAAAACGGATTGTCCATAATCCTATAAATCTTATCTTCTTTTATTCCTATAGAAAGCATTAATAGAATCTCGAATGAAATTTACGAGGCTTCGAAAATGGAAGGTGTCTACAGAAACATTTAATGATGCCACGTCAAACCCGAAATAATACTTTTCAAAGGACATTTTAATTATCTAATCGCCAAAAGAAATATCGTTAAAGAGAAAATTCTAATTGACTATAAAAATTACTTTAATTACTTTGGGTTTTTATAATGAGAAATAAATATTTTTAATTTCCTGAAATAAAAATGCTATAAATTGTATTTAGTGTATGGAATATTAATTTTATTAAAAAAAATATTTTAACTAATAGCTTGGTAAAGGCATAACAAACGATTTTTAGATGGCTAACTTGCTATAATAAAATGAAAACTGTTAATTCCGAATAAAATAATTTATTAGAAAGTCATTTTCATCCACTTAAAAAAACGTGACGATTCAAAGGGGGGTCCAGGGGGCGATGATACGGTTGGTGGGGATAGAGGAGAGGGTCCAAGAGGCAAAGACTCTTAGATAGGTTAGCAAGATGACCGCTGACTAAATCATAGGGGACAAAGGACTATGATCCCAATTAATAATAAACAGACTGTTAATACTTGGGATAATATAAATTAACACAAGTAAATAATAGTAAAACCATATACCGCATTTAGCTATATTTCGCAAAGTATCCAAGGATAAAAAAAGTGTGTGTTTACTTATGTACACACGTTAGAAGTTATACTTCTTTGGCGTTTGAAAAAAAATTTCAAAAAACAAAACTGCAGTAAAGATCGAAGAAAAATATTAAAATTAATCAAAAAGGTTTTATTTCAGTAAAAATAGCTATACAGTCAAAATAAACAATCATTAATTATCATGTGAACGAGTCAAATATATTTTTTAAATATTTAAAATATTCTAAGCTATAACTCTCAAGTAATAATTCTAGATATAATACTTACAGAATTAACCTCTAATATTTGAAAACACTCTCAAAGTTTTTACACAGTTTTTGTAACTTACAAATTTATATAATAAATATATATTTTATTGTTAAGGATAAATAAACTGAATTTGCTTCTTTCCAGTATTGGAATAACCATTTGAAAAACAAAATAAATTACTGGAAAGAAGCAAATTCAGTTTATTTATCCTTAACAATAAAAAAATTAATATATCCAGTACACACCAAGCCAGCAAAATTCTTATAAATAAATATATATATTATTCAAAAATATAAAATATAATTATATAAATATATAATTATTAAGAATTGATTATTAATATAAATAATATATTTCACATCCACATCAACTGGCTTATTGAATTTGAAAATAACAACACGTTTTGTTAGATTCCTTACAGTTATTTATTCTATTCTGTAGCCAACTTCATCATGTTAATTTTTGGGACATCTGCGCGCGCAGGTCACAAATTCGATCTCATCCAAACGCGCCAAAAGAAGTATAACTTCAAAAATTACTAGCAATATATGCTCCTGTAAGAAATTAGAAACCTTTTCTTTTAAATACCAGACTTGATGTAATTTCACTACATGAAATGAAAACATATTATTTCTGAGAGAGAAACAAAGAGGTTGTACTCTGCTTGATGCTATGCATCTCTATGAATCAACAACTCTACTACTCTCGGCAAAATAAAAACTTTTCAATTATTGCTGAGTTTGTGTATAGCCATTAATGAGAGGTGTTGAAAATTATATATGTATGTATACTATATTAATCGATAAGCCCAGGAGGCAAATTAAGCTAAAAAAACACCTATTATTTTCATTTTATTTGGTCTGTAGAATAATATAAATTAAAGTAAACTAAAAAAATTTGTAATTATTATTCATACTCTATTTGGTAAATACTATTGTATAATAAATTGGGGAAAAATAATTTGGGAAAAAGTAAAAAAAATTTCAAGACGCACTATTCTGAAGAGCCGCCTTAGTAATAATTTTAAATATAATAAATTATTAAAAATTAATGTTTCATTAAGGTAGTTGTTTCACCAGATAGATGATTATTTAAATACTTCTTCATCGATTGGTGGCAAAGAGAAATTTATGAACAATATAGTTCCGGGATATTAAATTCCAAAGATAGAGATTTTCAGACTACTTATACATTGAACTGTACGGGATATCGGAAAGTTTACATACATATTTAATTATAATTAAGAAACTCTTATTACTATTTTAATAAAAAACTTAACCAACATTAAACAATAATTAATACATTTTTAAGAAAATTTTAATTAATAGTTACAACACAGTTTCTGAGATTATAATGAATAAATAATGAAAAATGTATAAAGAAAAAATTTACACTAAAAACAAGCTGGCAACAATGCATTTATTTAACCTAAAAAGTGGGTTAACTTTAGTACTTTTTTGAAGTTTATTCGCTTCAGCCATTGTCGCACCAGCTTTCAATCGCTTATAAAGAACTTTTTGTTTTATAAATCTCCCTTTATAATGTACTTTTTCTGACATTTCTATGATAAAATATATACAAGCTCGGACAGCGTTACCAGATTTGTCAAACGAGCACGGGGTTGGCTAGTAGTGGTACATAAACAGCAACAAGTTTTGGGCTTTTGAATTATGAGTCCTTATTGTCTGTACTATATACTCTAGCATTAAATTTTGTTAGTGTAGACGCGAAACAACTACCTTAACATGAAATAAATTCAATTTCTTAATTAATTTTGATAATTATTATTTGTGTTAAAATATTAGTGGATTTTAAAATATATTGTTTAAATTAAAAAATTAAAATTGAAAAACTTTATTTGCTTATAAATTTACAATAATAAAGTCTAATCTCGACATTTGATCATTTGTGATCTCGAAGTTTTGAAAATAGATAGCCTATAAGACATTTTTAATTCAATGAACAAGGGAGTGAAATCAATATACTAGGGCCGCCTGGGAGGCTGTCGAAGCGAGAAACAATCTTAGGTAAAATGGTTTAAAAGATCCTAGTCTCCTTCGAAAATCCCTACCATTTAAACGCCTGAAAAATTAAATCTTTAAAATTTACATAATTTTTATCATTTAATTTGGTTACCTTTAATATACGAGAGATATTTTTTCAAGGTCCGATTGATCGCGAAATGAAAACCAGAGTGCCAATCAAAACTGTTTCATTTGGAAGATTTAGATGCTTACACCTTCTAGCTATTCTCTAAATAGTCGCCGCTCTGATTGAGACATTTGGCATAGCGTGGTAACAACTTTCAATTATCTCCAACCTTAATAGGTATGTGCGTGAGCTACTTTCGAAGTTAAAAAAATCATCCTGTGAGCTATTTGTTACAAAAAATTTACTTATACTATATATAATAGTTTAGATTAATTTGCAGCAACGCAAACGTAATGCTGCCGACAGAGAGAGCTGATGCTGTCGGTATATTTGCGGCAAATTTGAAATATAATTGTAAATTGAACTCGAATTTTGAAATGAAAGAATTGATTTTAAATTAAGAAACATTAAATATATTGATAATTATTCCTGCCCCCCCTCTCATCACTCAAAAATTAAATATTCAATTCGCTTTTCTTTGAGCACAGAAGAAGAAATTAATCACGTCTTATTTGATTTATATTTTATATATTATTTGTTTATTTTTTAATAATTTGCCACTTTTTTATAATTTTTTAAAAATCTAAATTTTGCCCGAGTTTCTCATGGCAATACTGGAGCAGCCTGTCATACAAACAACACCTGATCTCTTTTAAATATTTGGAGCGTCAGGACGAATGATGAGCCGAAACTTTTAAGAGACTATGTATTTTCGGGAGTTTACAGGTATACAATTTGGAGTGTGGTTTTTCAAGAGGAATAAAATTTTTGTATCGAGACGCTGCCCGCCAGAACTTCAGACCGGAGGGCCGAGTTTCTGTAGGGCGTGCCGAAGGCAGCACGAAAAGCTCGTTAATTATAAAACCTTATTTATACAATATTATATATTGTACAAACAAAAAAGGCGAGTAAATCTTTCAAAATATTTAAAATTTTATAGTTATTTTAAAATATAAAAAAACTTAAGAAAGAATAGCTTATTATATCTAAAATTTTAAACAAAATATGTACATAACAGGTGACTTTTCAACCACGGGATGCTGTCCAAAAATTTTGTTATTTTTCAAATTTATCATTAGATTTAAAAAAAATATATTTTGGAACGTTGGCCCCAAATGGATAATGCTTTGTGTAAGTGAAGGTAGAAGTCAGAAATTAAATCTTGTGTCCCCCCTGAGATGGAAATCTTCCACAATGAATCTTAAATTTCTCCTAATTCTATTGCTATAAACAAGCTATGACTTGTCTATATCACTCTTAGTTATTTCCGATCTTATACGTTGTGAGTTCTTAGAAATGGATAATTCCAGAAATTCTCGAAATATCTTTATTTATTCTTATTTTGTATTATTACTATTTGAACAATTTTCATTCGACTAAAACTCGTTTGGACTTGTCTTTGACATGCTTGAACTGGAAGATATTCTAGGCAGGGACTTCAAACCTTCTATCCGTGCCCTATTGGGAAAAACCATTTATTTTAATTGCCCCTTGAAACTATGCAACAATTTTATTTCATTTCGAGAATCAATATAGACTTTTCAAAAGAAAACTTTTTTATAGAAATATTTGAAATAACGGATAATATTTTCTTTTTTTTGTCTTTTCGGCCTTTCTAGCCATAAGCCAATTTACGATACTACTTATTATTATTATTTTTTTTAATTTGTCTCTACCCCGGTGTCAGATTTTAGGCGGATGCCTCGAGTTGGATTTGAACACGGGTCCACTTGGTTAGCATGAGCTGACACGCTACTTCTAGCCTAACCCGACCCCCACGGATAATAATTTGAAAATTTAAAGATCCTCCTTAAATTTTGAAGTCGTCCATATATATATTTATGATAAATACTCTAAATGTTTGAAATTTTAGGGATGGACCGCCGCATTCAGCATCCAAGGACCGCACGCCACTGGTACACAAAAATACAATAATTTTTAAGTCTATAAAAATTGTTTAATATTTAAAATGTGAATTTTAAATTTAATAATTTGAAAAGTCTGAAAGGTTTAATGAGAAACTAGACATTCGCTTTCCTGAGATGTCGTGGCTGACTTTGCGCTCTTTTGAATTAATATTTGAAAAAATTTCTATTTAATAATTAAATAATTTTTAAAATTCCCTTATAAAACAATGAAAACTAGAAAAATTAAATAAAAAAAAATAGTTTTAATATATTTATTTTTATGTAAGTATTTTAGAATAAACATTCCATAATTTTTTAATTTTTACTTTCAATTATTTTTTTAAATATTTACCAAAAATTGTCGGGAGCTACCAAAAATGACGCTGCGAGATTCCGGTAGCTCGCGAGCGACGGGATGGCGATCACTGACTCTTTGTAGAGAATAGCTAGAATGTATATTTAAATGTTCAAAATAAAACAGTTTTGATTGTCACTCTGGTTTTCATTTCGCGACCGATCGGACTTGAAAAAAAAATATCCCTCCTAGATTAGACTGAATTTGTTAACTCTTCTTTCCATTTAGAGATAGGAAAAGGAAGGGTTGGTTTGGAAATTAGGCTGGAATAAGGAAATCTCTGCGTTGCTAAGGTAAATATTTTGTTTATTTTTAAAACATTTTTTTTTTTAGATAATATTGTTGAAAGGGGTAGTCAATCCAGGGTTGGGACTAGAAGTATAGGTGTTGAAACCAGTGGTGGTTTTTGTTATGATGATGATTCAGATGGTTATTTAGATTATAAGGATTTAGGGAAGAATGGTATTAATTTAAATAGGTCTGGTTCCTACAAGTTAGTTAATTCAGATATTAATATGTAGGTTTGCATTCATTTGTAGGATCTGGCATTGATTTGTGGAATAATCTATTTATTACTACTTGGAATTATAGTCCTCTGTCTCCTATGATTAAATCAATTATACATTTTGTCAAGTCCTAGAGTTGTACACAATTTTATTTAGTTCTCACAAGCAGAGAATAGCTGAGGTAGAGAGAGGTCATACCATGCTTGTTAAAATTTTGACCAGGTTTCCTTAACAACTTATGCCAAATGCCGGGATGGCTAATGCGTTTTTGTGTAGAATTTTTAAATTACTTTTTGTCTTTTGATGGAAATCTATGGTCATTTTATTTATTAATGAACATGCATTTCTTTTTTTGTATTATTTGTTAAATTGTTTTAGTTAATTTGTATTGATGTTTGTTAATGTATTGTAACTAGATTGTATTGATATTCGGAGGACCTAGCAACCGAGGACTTGTGCCTCCTGATATCGTGTTTTTGCGCAGAATTTTTAAATTACTTTTTGTCTTTTGATGGAAATCTATGGCCATGTTATTTGTTAATGAGCATACATTTCTATTTTTGGTACCTACGTATTAACGCCACCGCATCTACAGATTTGACGGTTTTAAGCGCCGCTACTGACGACGGATTCTTTTAGAAAATGAATATTAATTAAAAAATAATTAGTAAATGCCCAAAAAAATTCGAATATGTAAAAGTCGTTGCCGGTTCGGTTAAGATATATTCAGTTCGGCTCGGTTCGCCTCGTATATCTTCCCAGTCAGCCCGAAATGAAGATATACTAGCCGAACCGAGCCGAACTAATATATCTTAACCGAACCTTCCGAAGTTTGTTCGGGAACCCATTTTTTTATCTAAATGAAGCGAGATGATGAATAGAACCGAACCTATGAAAAGTTTTAAAAGTGAAAATTGCCAACGCTCACTTGAGACAATTTGAGACATCACAGTCCATAAACTCAATTTCAGTTCAAATTTGTAGTTTAAAATTTCATTTGGAGCTGCGGTGGCGTTAATAACTAAGTACCCTATTTTTATTTTACCATACAGGGTATGGTCAGGTATTGTAATCGGGCATGAAATGGTTTTTTCCCTTCTTTTTTTCAAAATATCTAAAAAACGGCTGAAACTATTTCGATTAAAAAAATTGAGCGAGACCATGGCATTTAGGTCTACAAAAAAAGCTCTAATAAGTGAACAACGAAAAAATTATGTTTTTCGAGATAATAATTGTTTTGTCAAAATGTCTGTTAGTTAGTTAGTTAGTTAGTTAGTTAGCTAGTTAGTCTGTGCGTTACCAAATTTGTGGACGAACTAGCTCAAAAACTAGTGTGAATATCGAAACCAAATATCACCCGTAGTTTTGGTCCATTGAGATTAAGAGCTGATTAGATTTTGGTATATCGACCCAAAATTAAGGGGGGTCGAGGGGGGTTAAAAATTAAAAATCTAGGTCGTTTGAGCAAACTCAACCAAATTTTGTATACATAATCAGTGGACCCCAGAAGTCTAAAAATGCAAAATCTAACTGCCCAAAATGGGGGAGGGGGCGGAGGGTCAAAAAATAAAAATCTTGGCCATTTACCAAACTCAACCAAATTTTGTATACATAATCGAGTGGGTCCCCAGAATTCTAAAAATGCAAAAACTCACCGCCCGAAATGGGGGGGGGGGGGGTCGAAAAATGAAAATCTTTGCCATTTACCAAACTCAACCAAATTTTGTATACATAATCAGTGGGTCCCAGGAGTCTAAAAATGCAAAAACCAACCCCCCCTACTATGATTATAAATAATTTTATTAAATATTAAATATAAGTGAGGGGCCAGGTTGTATGGTAAAGTCAAGTGGATGGCCACATCAGAACACGTCAGCTTATTTCTTCTTTTTTTGTACTTGTTTATTATTTGTTAAATTGTTTTAGTCTATTTTTTTTTTTTTTTTGTTGCTTTTCGGACGGATAGAAATCCATAAGCCTAATTACGATACTAGTTATATTTTTTTTAATTTGTCTCTACCCCTTGGGGTCAGATTTTAGCTGGATGCCTCGAGTCGGATTCGAACCCGGGTCCCCTGGTTAGCTCCTGTCACGCTACCGCCTATCTATCTAACCACCCCCCCCAAAAAAAAAATTGTTGTAGTTAATTTGTATTGATGTTTGTTAATGTATTATAGCTAGATTGTATTGATGTTTGGAGGACCTAGCCACGGAAGACTTGTGCCTCTAAACAGGTCGAGGAAGATTTATTTATTTATTTGAATATTTAAACTGAAATTTAATTAAACAATAAAAATTCAATTTACTTTTAATTTAACTGTTATTAGTCATGATATAACTCTAAAATAATTACCTTAAAAAAACATATTAGATGCAATTTGATTAAATTTTATTCAAATAATAAATCTGTTCTTTTCCTCGTCCTCATTCGATCCAACTTTACCGCTCGCAAGTCAATGGGCGAGCCTGCAGACTGCTTGGCGCCAGATGCTGCTGCGGCTATTCAGCCTCGTTCCTCTTTCCGCGACTTGAAAAACTCTTTACTAACTAGATTCAAATGAAAACTGTTGCTTCCCCTCGAAAGGCTATACAATGTGATATATGGACCATGGCAGGTTTCTCCATTACAAGGGTTCGTTCGGCTCTTGCATTTTTAAAAAGCAAAGCAGCAGGTACGATCAACTTGCATCTCTTCGTTGTCTTTCAGCTACAAATCTATTCTCTACTCAAACCAAAACAACTATTTTGATTTAAGGTGGTTATTTCGCGACAATACTAGTAAAAAGTTAATGCTAGAGTATAGAGAACAGACAATAAGGATTCATAATTCATAAGAATGTACCACTACTAGCAAATCCTTTGCTCGTTTGACAAATATGGCAACACTGTCCGGGCTTATATATTTTTCATCTTAGAAATTTCAGATAAATTACATTATAAAGGGAGATTTATAAAACAAAAAGTGCGATTGAAAGCTGTTGCGACAATGGCTGAAGCGAAAAACATAAAAAAATTACTAAAGTTAACCCACTTTTTAGGTTAAATAAATGCGTTGTTGCCAGCTTGTTTTTGGTGTAAATTTTTTATTACACATTTTTCATTATTTATTCATTATTATCTCAGAAACTGTGTTGAAACTATGAATTAAAATTTTCTTAAAAAATGATTAGTTATTGTTTAATGTTGGTTTAGTTTTTTATAACAATGGTAAGAAGAGTTTCTTAATTATAATTAAATATGTATGTAAACTTTCCGATATTTCGTATAGTGTAATGTATAAGAGTCTGAAAAACTCTTTATTTGGAATTTAATATTTCCGGAACTATATTGTTCATCAATTTCGTTTTTCCATCAATCGATGCAGAAGTATTTAAATAAAAATCTTTCTAAATTTCAAAAAAAATCCTAAGAAAACCCATATGGTGAAACAACTACCTTAAGTGAGATATTTCTAATTTTGTTCACCGAGCGTCTGAAGGGTTGAACTAGATCAGGGCTGACGAACCTGCGGCCCAGCATTGCAATGAATGCGGCCCAACATAAAATCATAACCTTCTTTAAAACGTTGAGATTTATATGTTCTTACTGGAAATTGTAACTGGTACAAATTGCCCTGATGATTTTTTCTCTAATAGAGGCTGAAGACGTAAGGATTTTGGTCCCTTGAAGTTTAAGGGACGAAGGCCCGAAGGTGATTTACAAGACCACTATTTTATTTTAAATTACTTAAACAAATTTAGGTAATGTTTAACCAACTAACGGTGTTGGGGTTGGTAAGTTGAGGAGGCCTAATAGTTCTAGTGGGGACACTGATGGTGGCTTCCTGACGCAAACACTTGTTAACCACTTTATTGAGTTTGGAATTTACGGTTTTAGGTTTGTTTTTTGAAAAGTTTTCGAAAAATAAAAGTGATAATATTTGCACGAAACTTTCTCTGGAGAGAGACGGACTAGTAGAAATCTCAATGGAAAGTAATGGAAGGCAGCCCAGGGGTAGTGAGGAAAGAAAAAATTAACTCATATCTAAATAAAGTGTAATTTATTGGTATTCTTCGTCCTTTCCCTTCAAACCGACGTTTCGGAGGATTTTTCTCTCCTTCTTCAGGGTTTCAAGGGGTCAATGAAGGAAACAAATGAAATGCTTTCTTCCTCTCTCCATAGCAGTGTTTAAAACTTTTTTCTTTCTTAGCAGAAGCATAGAAAAACAATTTTTTTTCCTTCTTTTTCTTAATTCCAATAAATTACACCTTATTTAGATATGTGTTAATTTTTTTCTTTCCTCACTATCCCTGGTGTCTTCCTTCCATTAATTTCAATTGATAAAAGTGATAATTTTAAATTTTGAATCTGGAATTAGATTTCAAGATTTTCAGAAAAATAATCACCATTTTCGTCTATTTTCGACTCCATTTTCATTAGATATATATATAAAATTTATAAATTTTTTACCTGCAAACTTTCTGATTGAATGTATAGAAATGCAATTAGATAGGTACTGATCTGAATGAAAATTTAATGATGTCTCTTTATTAGAATTTTATAATAATTATCTACCCAGAAACAAATATTACAAGCTTCATAATATTCATGAGGTATGTATGTATTTACATATACGGGAAGCTATTTTCAAGAAAAAAATCTTCGAAATGTAAAATTAGAAGCTCATTAAGAGGTGAAAATTAATCAAGTTTTTATTTTAAAATACCAATTTTCATCTCGTATTTAAATTTTCTAAAATAATTATTATTTCAGTAATTAAAACTTATACAATAAAACATCGTATATTAAAGATTTATATTTTTAAAGATATTAATTATTTAGTCAAAATATCTCTTTGTGATTGTGTAGTTGGTTAGTCTTTTTTTTAACCAATAATAAATAATAATGGTCATAACACCTGTAAAACCGTATGTGATTTTGTAAATTTGTAATGAAATTTATTACAATTAGATGATTATTTGTTATCTTATTTATTAAATATTTATTTAAAATTTTATTCCTCTAAAATTTTGATTTTTAATTAATGACGAAAAGTAAGTGAAAATCACTTGACGCACACGCTAGTTTTTTTAAAACAATCTCAAACCAATTGGCCATGTCTTGAATACGTTTTTATTTTATCTGAAATTATTTTCCTTTCTGATATCTAATCAAGTAACGGGATTCTTTTCAAATTTGCTCTTTTTCTTTGCATTGAAATGCATTTATTTCATTTTGAGTCGAGCAGCCAGCGGGGGAAGTGCTTAATATTTATATTTTATCGGGGTGCCGCGTTTTGTGCATTTGAAAATTGTTCAAACCTTCATGATAGACAAGGTAAACATTTAAATACAATTTTTAAAAATCTTTTGGAAAATTTAATGATTCCGAAAATAAAAATCACCTCATATCTACATAATATATTCTTTTTTACAGTATTAACAATCTTTTTTGATTAACAATTATTAATAGTATTAGTATATTTTATCTGTGGACCGAGAAATTTGTTTTCTTCAAATGTGACCCGAGTCAGCCAAAAGGTTGGACACACTCTGAACTAGATTAAAAACTTTCAATTTGTTTTTTCTCATTCGTGCTTAGAAATCTCGAATATGAAGCTCAAAGAAAGTTTTAGTACCAAACTGTTTGTAATATTTTCAATTCAAAGAACTGAATAGATTTGGGATTACTTTTATTAGCTCCAGAATTTTCTGATGAAAAATTCAAAAAAAATCTAATCGACTTTTGAAGAGAAGTAGATAATAATTCGAAATATTTATTTATTTATCATCATTCATCCAGTTTCATTAACAATTTTAAATAACAATAATTAAATAAAAATTAAATTTTCAATTAATACACATGTTAAAATTTAACAATATTTCATATACTATGTACAAATAATCAAAAACAAAAAAGAAGAAAATCATAAGTTAAGAAAGTCAGAATCAATTAAATATTTTTTTATATGTCTATCATTTCTGAATTGGTCATAGTTGAATCTGCATTTAATTGGAATTCTCAGGCCAACAATTTTTTGTGTCTCAAATACAAATCAATCTTAATACTATGCAAAATTATATTAGTTCTAATATATATACTTGTGGGATACTATGTACCTAGAAAAATATATTTTTACTTATTATCTATTAAAATGTTTCACCTTGAACCGACACCAAATTCTTTAAAGATTATATATGTAAGTTTTGATTTGTACAATACAATTTATTGGTAAGTGAATACAGGAATTCAACAGGAATAATTGCCTCAAGTTTAACACATTAAACTCATCGTATAATGCCAGACTGTTATATCTTAGATGTTTCCTCAAAATAATCTTTATAACAATATTCTGAGCAACAGAAAGACCTCACAAAATAGAGACATTAGTATTTCCCCAGACCAAAATTCCATATAATAATAAGGATTGAAACAGGGAGAAGTAGACCATTCATAACTAATAATCTCCCTTAGAATCTTAAACTTAAAAAAGAGTTTTCATATGCTATTAGTTAATTTATAAATATGTAATTTAAAGCTAATCAATATGACATGAATATTTGTTTTGATAAGCCGACATTCGAGCCAAGTTTCAGCTTTCTATAATATGTAGTTAAACCATTCACTGACAAAAATTACAAATCACCGAAGTTTCCAGAGAGCGTATTTTTCCCCTTCTTTATATACCACATCGGTTTCCAGATTTTCGCTGTAAAATGTTCTGTCAACATACTAAATTATTGCCCAGTTGGATGATTCCCCATTTCCTTCTCATTCATTTAGTGAGGCGCATGTAAAGCCATTTCAGTCAGCATAGAGAATTTCTGATTGGAGAGATGCCAGAGCAATGATAAAACGCTTGCATCAGTAGAACAGCTTCCGTCCGTATCGATTCAACTTCATATCATTCACAACATGGCATTTAAATTACAATGGAATCTCTTCAGGTTTATATTAAGGCATGCTGCGTGAACGTCAATATTAATTAATTTCAAAGAGATGTGCTGTAAAGAGACTCCTCTATACACACACTCTTTCCCCATAATAGTCCTTGAAGAATTGTTTCGGTGCTTCAGCATGCAACAGTGTGTATTCTCGCTCTAATTTTCCAATGCTTTGTTATATAAATCTGCTAAAACTCTAGAACGTATCCAAGTGTAGTTTATTTTGGTTTCTATAAAATAATTAGTTTATATAACATTAAAATAAGTATACCTCAAGAACGCAAATTCATCAAAAACACATCTTCAAACCCTAATGTTTTTATTTACCATACAATAGGAAGAACGGGTTAAAATTTGAGCTTCAAAGCTTTTCAATTCGCTTAAAATATTAAGAAAATATTGAATGATTTATTGAGATTTTCGCATGTTGCCATGGAAAAGGCGTTAACGAACAAACTCATGTTTTAAGTAACACATTTTGAATAGTTTATTTAAATTTTTTAGGCTAAGGCCATACTACAAAGAGCCTCACTTAGAGATAAGAGAGGAGCTATGCTTGTTGTCAAGATGCACAATAGCCAGATACAAGGCTCCTAGCTTGGTAACACACCATTCACTTTCGCGCCGTCTCGTCTTTTGATGAGAACAGAACAGATTTTTTACTTCTTCTGCAACCTCTTCCCACAGCTTTTTTTATTTAAGCATGTTCTTGTGATGTTTATTTGATGAGTTCCAAAGTGGTTCCCTTTTAAAAACAGCAGTAATTAAAATTTTTCTCCATTGTAATGTCACTAGGCGACTAGCAAAAATAACCAACACGCCTGTTCGCTACGCTACTCGCCTGGCGACTAACTAGACACCTACCTAGGTTGATTGGAGTATGGCCAGTGCGATAGTATGCAATACGTTTGTTCACTAGGATTAGTCACTAAGCAAGTAGCTAGGCTCTTAGCACTAAGCGAGGCTATTTGTAGTACGGTTTTAGCCTATCTAATACGGCTGACTAGTCAACAACAATCTACCTGTTTGTAACATCTCAATCTTGAAAAAGTTTTCACTTTTTCGTGATCTAGGTTTTCATTAAAAAACACTAATTTTTTCGTCGTATTTTCAAATCGACTATCAGCATCTGTTATATTATAATATAAATTAATCATATTAAAAGATAATTTCATTAGACTAGAGTATTCAGATAAATATTTTATACAAATTAAGTGAAACTGAAGTTTTCATTTATAACAGATCTATAAATTCAAGTTCAATTTTGTATAACTTTGAGGAATCATCCAATTTATCTTTATTATACTCGTAAGCATATGGAAAATATTCCATTTTATGAGTTATTTCTGGCCCCAGAGAGTACATGTAGATCTCTTAATGTAAAACAAAAACTCTTTCCAATGCTGGTTGAAAATGTCTTTCTTTTAATGATTACCAATCATGATACACATATGTTTAACTCATCACCATCTTCAGTCTAAGAACAAAATGACACAGCAAATACTCTCAAACATTTATACAAACGAGTAACAGATCTACATTACATAATATGAGCAAATAAATGTGTTGATTGATATTGCCTCAGATTTGTTTAATTAAATATATTGACAAATTTTCCATTATACAACGCATTTATATCAAGACGATAACCATCCAACACGCATGACACTTCCCGTAGAATGTTTCAATATAAAAGAAATGCAATAAAACCACAAATAGAGTAGAAAAAAAATCCTTTTCTCTTACACATGTACTATTATTTATCATAATTGTTTTTGAAAATTTATTATTAAAACTTGAATCAATAATTACCAATTTTCTGTTGATATTTTGGTAGCAAAATTGTGAGATTTTTACAAGTTAGATCATACTTGAAGTAAACAGAAAATTAATTAAAATTTTCAACTTGTTTGTATACTGTTGCAATTTAAATTAAATGAAATATTTTACTGCAACGTTAGAAGAAAAATCTTTTGCTAGATCATCCTTAGTAATAAAGATTTAATTATGATACTCCTTGTAAGACTGAGAGAGAAGTTTAAATGTAAATAAATACTACATTTAACTTTTCTCGAGTTTTACACAAAGTTAAATTATTTTTTAAAGAGTTTGAAAATCGTACATGATGCAAATTGAGTTCATATAATATTATCCTGGGAAGTATTATATCTATTTTATGTTTGCTAAAATAAAACCATTTTTGATGTGAAGAAGCGAACGATCTCCTTTATGGTGAAGTATCTCTTTCGATGAACTAACTTTAAAGAACTGAACTTCTCTATCTCTTCCTGGGTAGTTCTGCGGATGCAAATGTATCGATAGCCATTGAATAACTTTGTCAAACATTCTTACATATGAATGAGTGAAAAGGTACCATTTTGAATAAAATCAATATATTATTCTCGGAAATGCAGTCTCAAATATTCAAACTCTGTCTTTAATAGAAACAAGTGTTTGTTATTGGATTCAATGCATTTTTTGATTGGAATTGAAATTTTATTTTCGCTGTCAAATTATTGATTCAGTGTTAAAGAGTATGAAATAATCAAAACCCATTTTGAAGGAGACAATAAAGAAATTTTCTGCAGAATTATAAATTTTATTTATTTATAACGAGACTATAGTTTCGAGGGCTTTGCCCGTGAATACATTGTAATAGACTGATGAAGAGGGCAAAGCCCTCGAAACTATAGTCTCGTTATAAATAAATAAAATTTATAATTCCAGCAGAAGACACACTTTTATTGTCTCCTTCAATATATAAAAATTCTGCTACTCTCGGAAAACCCATTTTTCTAATTATTATATATATATATAATATATAATAGCCCAGATTAATTTGCAGCAACGCTAACGTAATGATGCCGACAGGGAGCGCTGATGCCGTCGGTATATTTGCGGTAAATTTGAAATATAATTCTAATTTGAACTCGATTTTTGAAATGAAAGACTCCAATTGATTTTAAATTAAGAAACATTAAATATATTGATAATTATTCCTCCCTCCCTCACCACTCAAAAATTAAATATTCAATTCGCTTTTCTTTGCGCTCAGAAGAAGAAATTAATCACATCTTATTTGATTTATATTTTATTTATTATTTGTTTATTTTTTAATAATTTGCCACTTTTTTATAATTTTTTAAAAATCTAAATTTTGTTATTCTTATTTTTTGATTTTTACAAAATTGAACGACTTAAGACACGCATGCCCGAGTTTCTCATGGCAATACTGGAGCAGCCTGTCATACAAACAACACCTGATCTCTTTTAAATATTTGGAGCCTTATATCGATTATCGATCCCAAATTTAAAAAAAATGATATAATATAATTCTCCTCCTCACACGATCCCACTTATTTAAATAAATCTATTTCCACACAAAAAATATCACAATGCTGTAGATTATAGAAAAAAAATACTTCCAGATTCATATCTAGAGCCTCATTTCTGTAGCTGTGTCAGGACGAAAATGAGGCGAAACTTTTAAGAGACTATGTATTTTAGGAGTTTACAGGTATACATTTGGAGTGTGGTTTTTTGAAGAGGAATACAATTTTTGGACCGGAGACGCCGCCCGCCAGGGCACCAGCCCGGAGGGCCGAGCTTCGAGCGGCACGCCCAAAAATCTCGTATAGAATATTTGTGTGCCTAAATAGAAGAACTATTAATATACTCTTAGGAAAAATTTATTTGGTTAAAAGAACTATCTCAAGATTTTGGCTAAAGTCGAACTAGATGTTTCCTTGAAATTTTTGGTATTTTTTAATAATAATCGGTACACTTATCAATTATCTTAAGTTTTTCAAAGACTAGGTATACTAAATTCTGATTGAAACCAAGTAAGAAGATTAAATTAATCTTGTCGCAAAATATGTAGATATTTTAATCGTTCATATCTCGTATACTGTAAGTCACAGAGTTTTGGGATTTGAAACTTTAGCTATCTAGAAAGTACCTCGAGATTTTGGATAAAATTGAAGAATCACAAGTATATGTTTACTTAAAGATTTTTTTTTTAATAATCGGCACACTTAATCAAATATCTTAAGTTCTTCAAAGAGTAGGTATAGATTTCGATTAGAATCAAGGGAGGGCAGTAAACTAGTCATGTGGCAAAAAAATAACGCCCTTATCAAGGATATGGTGATTCGCAGAGCTTTGGGGTTTGAAACTTAAGCTATCATGAGATTAGAGGAAGTATCCCTAAGATTTTGGTTAAAATCAAGAGACCGAAAGTACGAGCCCTGTCCCATCTCAATTGGCCCACCAATATTTTTTCTTTTTAAATAAAATTATGCTAATTCACGGTAAATTTAATTTAAATATTTATTTTATTATCATTTGGAACAACATTTTAAACAATTTAAAACATTTTATTGTAACATTTAACTTAAAATTATTTTTTAATTGTTAAAAACAAGGAAAACATACAAAATCCAAAACCTTTACCACTGTGTGACGTCGCCTTTATTTTTAATTACGGCTTGAATCTTTTGGGCAACGTACTTATTAAGTTTTGACATCTCATCTTGAGGAAAGTATCCCAAATATTTTGAAGTTTGTGTTTTAATTGACTACGTTTCTAGCTGGTTGTATTCGTAATAGCTTTTTCATTGTGTGCCAGAGTTTCTATTGTGACAAGTCGGACTGTTTGCCTCCCATTCAAAAGTGGAACAATATGATCAGAGCCATTTTAACACCTGATGCATGGCAGGCGTCCCGTCTTGTTGGAACACAAAATTATTATTATCCTGCAAATATGATTGTTAAAGTAAGATCATTTTAAAATCTCTAATATTTATTGCTGCTTACAATTCCATCAATGAAGTGAAGTTTTCCAACACCTCTAGCAGATATTGAGACCCTATACCATAACTGAAGCAGGAAATTTTACTTTCTTTTTTAAAACAATCTGAATTGAAAGCTTCATTTTTCTGACGAATAACTCTGCTTCGATTGTCCCCAACACAAGCTTCAAAACGAGACTCATCACTCCAATGGACACTATTCCAATCTCACTCGTCCAATTAATGTGACTTTTAGCCCATTTAAGCCGGTTTTTCTTCTAGTTTAAATAGTAGAGTGGCTTTTCTTTCGCCTAAAAAATTAGCAAAATTACCAAAAAATTTTGAATATAGTTGCATCACAAATACCTTGTAGGTTTTAAAACCCAACTTAAGGGCTTCTCTATGGCACGTGGATCTTGAAACACTTCGCCCCACAGCATCGATCTAAAGAACAGATAATTCACCATAGTTCGAACCCTGTTTTTTCTAATAATCTTCTCTCAATGCCTGTCCATCAGCATCTGATATTTTTGACTTCGACGCATACCGAGGTTTTGTAGCTATTGTACCCGCTTGTTTTATAAACTCGAATAATATTTCTGACAGTAAACTTTGATAAATTAACTAGATCGCCAATTTCCGCGTTTGATTTTCCCTTTTAAATAAATTGATAATAATTGAGCGAATTTTTTCATCAACAACCTTTTCCACGAGTCATTTTTACTAATAATAAACAAAACAAACTTCTTCTTTTGTTGGAAAAAGGCAAAGCCTACTTGATTATTTCACATATTCAAAGATTCTTAAAAAAAATCGTGAAAAGCAAAGAACTATTTTTTATATAAAAATATGTTTTTAACAATTAAAAAATAATTTTAAGTTAAATGTTACAATAAAATGTTTTAAATTGTTTAAAATGTTGTTCCAAATGATAATAAAAATAAATATTTAAATTAAATTTATCGTGAATTATGCACAATTTTATTTAAAAAGAAAAATGCTAATTGAGATGGGACGGGGCTCGTACATGTTTACTTGAAGATTTTTGTTATTTTGCAATTTGGTCCTTTTTACGGTTTTCTCAAAACGGTTTGGGAAAACCCAAATTGAAGTAAATTAAATGAATAACATTGGCATCCTGATTTCAAATAAGGGAGAATCCGAGGGGTGAACCTCAACCTAATATCGTGTACATCTACTTCCTCTTCCACTTTCATCTCCAAGTAGAAGACAATAGATGAAGTGGTATTATTTACTGAATTCCAAAATAATTCCACATAATTCCAAAGACGTTTAGGTACACCTAATTTCAATTGCGGTTCATCCCTGGGGAGAATCTAATGTGAAAGTCCAGTTGATTTAAAACTAATTTTAAATCATGAGAAGAGGAACAGGTGTATGGTAAAATCATATGGATAGCAACATCATTTGATTTTCTAATTACGTAAATAATGTTAATTTAATTATTCACAATATACAATTATTATCAATTAAAAAATTATCAATGAACGTCGTGGCATTGATGAATAGTGAAGTATTATGATACATGAATAATTAATTTGGAGTGATTTTCTTGTCATCCTAGGATTGTCAACTTTGGCGCAAATGTAGACCCGGAGGAATATAAATTAAAAAGGTTTGGATGCTGAACGCTGACGGGGGAGGACGGGGGAGGGGTTGAAGCCTTCCGGCCAAAGAAATTAAAAAAAAATTGCATTTTAAGGTAGCATTTTAATGCTCAAAATTTATTTGCAATTACCCGAATAATTCCATTGTAAACCCGGAATCGGAAGAATGATTGCCAAACCCTGAGACTCCAGATCAAAATGTCGTTGTTGGCAACCTAATCGTCATCTTTTATTTAAACAAAGATTTAAGCAAGTGAATGAATGAATGCAATAACACTATATTACTCGTATTATAAATAATTATCTCATTGTTTTTTGTTTTTCTTAACATCACAGATTGCGACAATTTCACCAAAAGAAATGACATAATAAATCGTATCGGTGAAAAGCTTTGAACTAAGTTCCAGAAGCTCCAACTTACGATTCATCTAAATCATTATGTCAACATAATTCAGAGATTTAAATGAAAATTTCTTAGAATTATCACTAACGATCCAGGACATATTTCAAATGACTTACAAACACTTTATGTAAATGAAGCCATTCATAAAAGATCATTAAGTAATATTTAAAGACTAGCATTTCAAACTAGCAATTCGCTTCACTCTTTAATCCAGTTACCACAAAGAAAGAATTTTTAAAAGAAAATAGCCTCAAGATAATCAATATGATTAGTTTTTAGACAAATTGATTTTTAAACTGAAAGTTTTAAATTATTATGTTTTAAGCAATTTGAACCGCGAAAGTTAAATAATATGATCAATAATTTCTTATGTTAATTCTACATTAAGAAAATTATTTTATTATTTTTAGATTTTATTTGGAAAGAAAAATAAATAGAGCATCCGACGGTTTTCGAACCCGTGTCTCTCTCCTTTCGAGCGAAGAGCGGCTTATCCAACTAGCCCACGGACTCTTCCGCCGAATAAGCTCTTAAGATGGAATGTCATTTTCCTTTTCGCGGTTTTTTCTATTTATAGTATAGTAATTTGTCTAAAAATTAAGTAACTATACTATAAATAGAAAAAAACCGTGAAAAGGAAAAATGACATTCCATCTTAAGAGCTTATTCGGCAGGAGGCGTGCACTATTGTAGCTGCTTTTCGTGCAAGGGAGAGAGACAGAGTTCGAAACCCGTCGGATGCTCTATTTATTTTTCCTTTTCAAATAAAATCTAAAAATAATAAATCATTTTCTTAATGTAGAATTAACATAAGAAATTATTGATCATATTATTGGCTTTCGCGGTTCAAACCCTTAAAACATCTTAGTAAATAGTTCAGTTAGCCTCAATGAATATTATGTAAAATAGTTTTGTTTTGTTTTCTCAATTCTCATTTGATTAGCTCATAAAGTTCATTATGAATTCTGATTGATGATTTCAAAAATAATAATAATAAAATAAAAACTAGTTAGTGGCTTTCCATATAAAAGGTATAAGGTTAACAATTATAACAATGTACCTAAATCATTCAAGATTTATTAGATGAATGTTTTCCTCCATGTTTGATTGGCCACTAAACAAATTAAATGAGAGCTATTTCTTAGTGCTGATAGAACTGAGATAAATGGGTGGTCCTTTGGGATTTTGTCACGATGAGGTCTGCCTCCCGGGAATTAAAAAAAAACGTTTAAATCGATTTCCTATAGCGTTCATATATTTCCATTTCATTCACTCTTAAAAGAACTCTGACAATTCTTAAATGAGCATTAATTTACATTATTTTCTCAAATAATTATTTAAATTACAATCCATCTGTCCTGAATGAGAAGCCAATTTTCCTTGCATAGGAAATATGTTCATTCCAGGAGAGCTCAGATTCGATTGAGACACCCTATATGGACAGCCTGTCACACATCTTCAGGGTATTTGAACCAAAGAGGATGTCAGGGAAATTTTTATTTTCGCACCTAGAAATTCATTATTCAATAATCTGATATATTTTAAATTCGAGCATGTCTTTCAATTCATTTTGAGAATTAGCCAAGCGGTTCCCAAAATTTTGCGTTCACAGACCGCCAAACATGGCATTTTTTTCGGACCTGCAAGGTAAAAATGTTTTTCAAAATAATTCAAATAATAAAAATAAACTTTCACTCAGAATTTAATTGTGGTCAACTCCGATAGTACGATATTTGTACCTATGTTAACGTTTAACATTGTAAAGGATTCCAAAATGAATTGATAACATTAATTATCATCTTTATTGAAATCAAAAACTATTATAAGCACTAGGGATGTTACTGAGGTGTGTTTATCGGAAACGGAGCCGGAGATTTTAAATTTGATTTATTGGAGTCGGAGCCGGAACCTGAGTCGGAGTAGAAGTGTGATGTATTTAACTAACTGTTAAAGGCAGGGCTAATAAAATAATAGAAATATAATTCAGTAATCAGTCTCTTTAATCAGTCAAATTTAAATAATAATAAACATACGTAGAGACGTACTTAGAGAAAGTGGTGTATGTTTTAGGTGAAAAATGATATTAATTAATAAAGTAAAGGGTGTGTAGTTTCACAATGAATGAAATAAAACTCAAAGAGGTTTATACAAACTCAATATATTTCGGATTATTAGATTAGATTATTAAAACAGTTTTAACCTGTAAACTCCTGATGATGGACTAATAATCCAAAATATATTGAGTTTGTATAAACCTCTTTGAGTTTTATTTCATTCACTGTGAAACTACACACCCTTTACTTTGTACATGTGTGAAATTACACACTCTTTACTTTGTACCTGTTTTAACCTGTAAACTCCTGATGATGCACCAATAATCCGAAATATATTGAGTTTGTATAAACCTCTTTGAGTTTTATTTCATTCACTGTGAAACTACACACCCTTTACTTTATTAAATAATACGTATAGTAGGCCCTAGACGGCCAATCATTTTGATCAAAAGATTGAGTCAATCATTGAGTCACGCTTTAAGCTATTTTCAAGAATACAATTTCTGAACCTGAATAATCAGGTTCTTATTTTTAAATACCAATCTTCATCTCCTATTTAAATTTTCTAAAATATTTATTATTTCAGTAATTAATACTTCTACAATAAAACCTCCTATATTGAAGATTTATATTTTTAAATTTATTAATTATTTAGTTAAAATGTCTGTTAGTGATTGTGTGGTTGCGTAGTGTTTATTTTTAACCAATAATAATAGTTAATCTGATAAACTTTATTTGATTTTGTAAATTTGTGTTGGCATTTATTACTATTCGATGATTATTTGTTATTTTATATATTAAATTATATATCTAAAAGTTTATTCCTCCAAAATTTTGATTTTTAATTAATTATGAAAAGTTAAGTGAAAATCCCTTGACGCACACGCTAATTTTTTGAAAATAATCTCAAACCAATTGGGCATTTCTTGAATAAGTTTTTATTTTATTTCGAATTATTTTCCTTTCTGATATCTAATCAAGTAACGGGATTCTTTTCCATTTGCTCTGTTTTTGCATTGAAATGTATTTAATTCATTTCGAGTCGAGCAGTCAACGGGGCAAGTGCATAATATTTCTGTTTTATGGGGTGTCGCGTTTTGTGTATTTCTTTTGACAACTGCTTTTTTGAGAATTGTTCAAACCTTCATGATAGACAAGGTAAACATTTAAATACAATTTTTTAAATCTTTTGGATAATTTAATGATTCCAAAAATAAAAAACACCTCATATCTACATAATATAATCTTTGTATGGTGGATATCATTATACTACAGTATTAACTATCTTTGTGATTAAGAAATATTAAAAGTATTAGTATATTTTATCTGCGGCCCGAGAAAATTATTTTTCTTCAAATGTGGTCCAAATAACCCAAAAGATTAGACACCCCTGGTCTAGGGCCTCCTTTAGTAACATACAACAATAGAAAAATATGAATAATTAAAAATTTTAAATTAATTTGAGGGACTCTAAAATTACTAAATTGTACTTAATAAACAAAAACTTAGCAGCTTTATTTACTCCGTCCAGTTTATTTTTCAGCGGATCATATATATATTTTAGGCCAAATTAACGGGTGCCCCGGGCTTTAAGAAATTCCCCGACCGACAAGTCAAAACTTGTAGATGCAGGCTCTGGCTGTCCGTGGTCGAATCTTTCGATCTTCGTTCTAATATCAAATTCAAAATTATCGAAGCCGGAAGTGTAAAATCAATCGGAAGTTCCGACCTTTCGGAGTCTGAGTAGAAGCTCCGTAACATCCCTAATAAGCACTACAATAATATACTAGAAAAATAATAATAAAAAATCCCTACTAGCTTAATCTCTTCATAGGTACAAGAATTAAGAAAAATTATTTTAGTAAAATTTTGTAATACAGTTAAACCTAGTTTATCGCGGATTTATAGACGTTTTTATTTTAATAAATGTTTTCAAAGATAATAATTTTTAACTCTGATAGCAAGAATATAATTATAATTTCAACAAATTTTTTTTAACATATGCATGTACTCGATTTTTTTAAACGATTCTATGTAATTTTGATATAAACATGTTTTTTTATCGTAATAAATTCAAATTCGCTTATTTGAGGATTTGTTTAGTTTTTATTACCCATATATCCGGATTATCCAAATTTTCGATTATCCGGTTTGCCTTTGCCAGTTATTCCGGATAAACGAGGTTCTACTGTAATATCATTATTTTTCTATAGAAGAATATAAATCCTGACGGATCGGATCTAGTCCGAAGACTGGCAGTTTAGAAACTCTGGATTAGACTACTTTCTCTATATCTCTGTATAAAAAATAATGCTTGTTTTTGAAATCTTACTAGTTACAATATATTTCTACAATGGCTTATAATAATATTATAAATTATGACTTATTAAAAATTCTATTATATTTACCGTGATCATATTTTTGTGAGAATTATGACAATACACAAACAGTAAAAAATAACAAAACTCTTGTATTGGATTATTTCATAAATTATTTATTGAAAGGAAGACGAAAACCAATTGAACTACTTGTGTCCGGAAGTAGTAATTTCTATAGCTAGACTCTTGAGTATCTTGTTATTGTAGTAGATGGCTTAGTGGTTATTAAGGGGCTTTTTGGACTTTCTTAATGATATGAAATTAAGAGTTTTGTAAAATAATAAAATGTTTAAATAATCTAAAAAAAGAATGTAATATGCAAATGCAGAGCAAAAACGGGACTAAAAAATAAATACCTATACAGAACATTTCTACGTCTTGGATTTCTTATAAAAATTTCGGGGATAGGCTGCTATAATACAGAACTGTTGCTGGAAACACAGGTCGAAAGGTCACCGTAATTATTTGTTCTTTTGCCTAAAAATATTACTTACATTATATAGGCTACATATATATATAGGGTGGTCCAGAAAGAAATTCATTTTTGAAAATAGATAGAAAACAAAACTATTATATTTAAAAGTGTTTAATCTTATACAATATAAAGTTTATTAAATGTAATTTTAGTTTTTGAAAATTAAATCATCAAGATGATGTCCTTGGCTGTTGCAACACTCTTCCAAACGGGCACGAAAATTTTGAAAAACTTTAGTAGGATTTTCTTTTGAAATGGCTTCCATTTCTTGCTGAATATTCAGCTTCAATTGCCGCAATGTTGTCGGATTATTAGCTTATACCTTGCTTTTAAGGTGTCCCCATAAAAAGAAGTCTGCTGGACTTAAATCGGGACTCCTCGGAGGCCAGGTTATGTCACCCTTCCGTGAAATCAGTTTCTGAGGAAACATATCCCTTATCACGCGCATGCTCTCATTCGAAGTTGCAAGAATCGCGAGGTTACAATCGAAACACATGGTTTCAGCAGGATGGAGCCACGTGTCACACTTCGAATGAGGGCATGCACGTTATAAGGGATATGTTTCCTCAGAAACTGATTTCACGGAGGGCTGACATAACCTGGCCTTCCGAGAGTCCAGATTTAAGTCCAGCAGACTTCTTTTTATGGTGTCACCTTAAAATCAAAGTATACGCTAATAATCCGACAACATTGCGGCAATTAAAGCTGAATATTCAACAAGAAATGGAAGCCATTTCAAAAGAAACTCTTAAAAGATTTTCAAAAATTTTCGTGCCCGTTTGGAAGAGTGTGGCAACAATCAAGGACGTCATCTTGATGAGTTAATTTTCAAAAACTAAAATTACATTTAATAAACTTTATATTGTTTAAGATTAAACGCTTTTAAATATAATAGTTTTGTTTTCTTTCTATTTTCAAAAATGAATTTTTTTCTGGACCACCCTATATATGTAATAATTATTATCATTATCATTATCAAACAGAGGACCTCAGTGATTTCTTCTATGTATTAACATTGTCTTGAAATTTATAATTAAATGTTGAATAAAATCTTTGCTTTAATTTGAAGCTAAGAATATATTGTAATAAGTGTAATTTTTACCTCGTTTACATTTCCATTTAATAGCAGAAATGAATTCAACTTAATTATATAAAAAAGAGTCATTAAGCTCATTCTCTTCTGAAGAACGTTTATTGCCAACACTTAATAGTCTTGTTAGTTCGTTTTTAGATGCCTATGCTTTTTCTTTATATGTTAGCTGAGAGCAATCTGTTGATCGTTTGGCAAATTTAAGATATCTAAAGTTCACCGAGAAGCATGCTTTGTTCTCCGCCAAGAAGAACGTGTTCCAAGTGGGGCTTTTTCCTTTTATTTCTTTATTCCAAATCACCGCTCCGGGTTCCTTTTTTCCCTACTTGGCACGCTCGTTTCTCAAGAATATCAACAAGAATAAATCTTAACCGAGCTATTTAATAAAATAATCTATCTTATATATAACCATCTCTTCATTCCAATCCATAACAGGGAGATATTTTTTTCCTAGTTTATTTAAAGCTCCTTTGAAAAAGGAATTTAATTCATTGTCTTGTTTAATTTCCTTTCTGTATTTTTTTAATTCTATGAGAATTTACTTTTCCAGTTGATAAAAAAAAATGTTTTTTTTTTTTATTTCATTTCCTTGATTAAGAAGACTATATTTACTTTTTCCTTGAAAAAGTTTTCTACCTTAACTTAGATTTTTTATTTCTATTTAGTAGGTATTTAATATTTAATTACTTAGGGTTCACCCCAAAATTCCGACACTTTAAAATTCAGACGTTATTTTAATATTTTATTAATCTTTTTAATAATTACAAAAACATAAATATATAGTATATGTTTTTGACAAGATTAACCTAATTAACACAAAAAGTACCTACATAATTGAAATATAATTTTTCTAATCTTAACTAAAATTGTATTTTTACAAATTTACTAAAATTTATTTTATTTATTTATTATTTTGATATTTCAATTATGTACTTTTTGTGTTAATTAGGTTAATCTTGTCAAATGGACATATATAGGAATAGGTACTATATATATTTTTGTAAATATTAAAAGGTTAATAAAATCGTCTGAATTTTTCACATTTTGGGATTTTGACTTGTCAGGAATTGTGGGGTGTCGTGATTTTGGGTGCCACCTATTTAATTAGTATTAAAAAAAGAGGCATTTTGAGAAAAACGAAACAATCAAATTTTAAAACTGACCAAATGTTTTCAATTTGCCATATAATTGAAATATCTTCTTAAATGTGTGCATTTAATTTTTTTTATGACTTTTCGGCCTTTCTAACCATAAGCCAATTTACGATACTACTTATTATTTTTAAATTTGTCTCTACCCCGGGGTCAAATTTTAGCCGGATGCCTCGAGTCAGATTTGAACCCGGGTCCACTTGGTTAGCAGGCTGACATGTTACCCCTAGCCTAACTCGGCCCTCATGCATTTAAATTAAAATGAAAAAATAATGAACTCTCGCAAGGTCTACTTAATGCCCAAAAATAATCAATATCTATTGAAACTCTTTCCATTACTCATAAATAATATAAAATTTTAATTAAATCACTTACAATGTAACATAATCAATTATTAAAAATTATTTTTCTCCATTTTTACAACCTATTATACAATAGTTTGGAAGAAAAATACATTGTTTATTTGAAATAACTAACAACTATAGTTCATTATTTATCATATAATATTATTCATATAATAAATGAATAGCACTAGTAATTTCAAGTGAGTAAAATAAATCAGTGTGAAGCATTTTATGGCTGTTGTTGTTAGACGTTAAGTAGAAACTTAGAATTATTTTTGTTCTTGGACTTTTTCAAATATAGATAAATAACAAATAAATCCAAAGTGTTATAAGATTCTTGACAAGTTTTACCTTAACTCTTAAACTCTTTTAAATCAAAAGGACAAACTCGTTCAAAAGTAAGTACTTAGTATCAAAAACAAGATTTTTGTAAATTATATTATTATAATAATTAATTTTGGAGACGGACTGATAAGTGAATTAAGTGGATATTGATGAGGCAGTCCAAAAAAGAAGAAGATAATTTACACTATCTTTTTATTCATAAAACCGACGTTTCGGAGGCTATTCCCTCCTTCTTCAGGGTTTGAAAAGTCAGTGAAGGAAATCCAATGCGGCATTCCCCTCTGTCTCCTCTTTCAGTGGCAGTAACAATAATATCTTGTATTTCATTCTCAGCACATTATTACATTATAATTCTGCTGAGAATGAAATACAAGAACTCCACTGAGAAATGCCAAGATTTCCTTCTGCTTTTCAAAACCTGAGAAGAAAGCTCGAAACGTCGGTTTTATGAAAAAGTGACCAAATTATCTTCTTCTTTTCATCAATATCCATTATAATAATTATATATAGAACAAGTGTTTATTTACGACTTATCAATTGCAACGTTTCGCCACTTTTTATTGCAGCTTCTTCAGGCTCTACAAAGGAGCAAATACATATATCAAAAAACACATTCAAAAACAAAAATTCACTCAACTCAATATCAATTTCATATATACCTTAATAAATAAAGATCCAAACACTTTCTCCAATTTTTTTAAGATCTGCCATTAATATACACACTCGAAGATGCATCTCGTTTTTATCATCTAACTGGCTCAAAAACACCAATATCAACAAAAATATACAATTATAACTTTTGCAATTTCACTGAAGTAGAAATTTAAAGCATTTCAAAATTAGTCAACATATTATAAAACTATTTACAATATACAACTATATACAAAAATCAGTCAAAATATTTTAAAAAATATATATACAAGCGACGGGAATTTTTTCCTTTTTTCCTTTATAAATTAATTTATCTTTGTTGCTCTTCGCTTCAGAGTCAAAATTCAAATGATCTCAAAAAGCTCAGCATACTACTGTATAAAAATAATAATAATCTTTATAATAGTTTCCGAAGAATCAATACATTAAATTTCAATCATTATGTCATTGTTTACATTTTTTCACTCATACACCACAAGTCCAACACCAAAACTTAAGCAATTAATCCTTTCTTTTTTCATCGTTTTTGATCAGCTACGAACCCTATAATTATTCAATAAATTAATATATATTCAACTTAAATTGTTCGTCGTCTGTCCTGAAGTTCATAGAGTCATACTATATATATTTGTCTAGATGCAACGCTGACGTAATGCTGCCGAGAGAGAGCGCCATCGGTATATTTGCGGCAAATTTGAAATATAATCGTAATTTGGACTCAAATTTCGAAATGAAAGACTCAATTGATTTTAAATTAAGAAACATTAAATATATTGATAATTATTACCCCCCCCCCCCTTCACCACTCAAAAATTAAATATTCAATTCGCTTTTCTTTGCGCACAGAAAAAGAAATCAATCACATCTTATTTGATTTATATATTATTTGTTTATTTTTTAATAATTTGCCACTTTTTTATAATTTTTTAAAAATCTAAATTTTGTTATTCTTATTTTTTGATTTTTACAAAATTAAACGACTTAAGACACGCATGCCCATATGAGTTTCTCATTGCAATACTGGAGACAGCCTGTCATACAAACAACACCTGATCTCTTTTAAATATTTGGAGCCTTATATCGATTATCGATCCCAAATTTTAAAAAAATGATATAATATAATTCTCCTCCTCACACGATAACACTTATTTAAATAAATCTATTTCCACACAAAAAATATCACAATGCTGTAGATTATAGAAAAAAAAAATACTTCCAGATTCATATCTAGAGCCTCATTTCTGTAGCTGTGTCAGGACGAAAATGAGGCGAAACTTTTAAGAGACTATGTATTTTCGGGAGTTTACAGGTATACATTTGGAGTGTGGTTTTTTAAGAGGAATAAAATTTTTGGACCGAGACGCTGCCCGCCAGGGCACCAGCCCGGAGGGCCGAGTTTCGAGGCATGCCGAGGGCTTTGCACGAAGGCTCGTTTAAATATATATATCTAGATCATTTCACTTAGCCCTCTCTTAAACAGGTTTTGTTCATAATCAAGTATTGTCACTCCATCGAAATCAAAATTATGATTCTCTTCAAATCTGTGCGTAGCTAATTTGCTCCTTTGTAGAGCCTGAAGAAGCTGCAATAAAAGTGGCGAAACGTTGCAATTGATAAGTCGTAAATAAACACTTATTTTGTTCCTCATCCTCTGAAAAACAAAAATTACATTAATAAATTATGGAACTGAATCCCAATGATGATTATATATAGATTTATAAAAACATTTATTTCTATATTTCAAAAACTAATAACTTAATTGATTGTGCTAAAATAAACTAAAAAATTATGTTAACGAAAAATAGTAAGAGAAATTTAAAATGATAGATTTTTCTCTGAATTTTTCGACACTTTGGGAAATATTTGCATAATATAGGCCGATTAACAATCAGGTATATCAAAATTAACTATATTACATATCACATAGGAAATCTAATAGAATCTGTTACTTATCTATCTTAATTAATCTATTAGTAAGATATTTTTAATGAGATAAATCGACGCCTGCAACTCTTAGGGTAGGCATTCGGTGAACAGAGGTGCTAATTTTATTGTATAGTTGTCAGGAATTAACGAGAAGTCCTAAAACTTCCAAACACTTAAGATATCAAATTCGTTCATAATTTTCATTAATAAAGAGAGAATTATGGAATTCGTGCAATTTTTCATTAATTTAAGTTTATCCATTTCTTAACGCCGACAGGTAAAAAAATCACCTAAAATTATAGCCATTCCTATTTATGAACTTTTTATAATCCCTGACAACCATACAATACATTGAGCATCTCTGTTCACCGAATGCCTATCCTAACAAATGCAGGCGTCCATTTCTCTCATTAAAGATCTCTTATTAGTAGATTAATTAATCCTAGTTCAGAATAATATTCAAACGTATCCTCCTAGATTTTAATAATAAAGTCAGGCCACTAAAGTGCTACGAAAATGAATAAAGAGTAGATTAAATATTAAATAATAAAATTCCAAATATATATAGACATTAGTTATTACCGAAGGGCAAATCAATATCCTGTACACCTACTTCCACTTCCACTTTCATTTCCAAGTAAAAGACAACAGATGAAGGGGCATTATGTAATGAATTCCAAAAGAATTTCACATAATTCCAAAGACGTGTACACCTAATTCCAATCGCGGTTCTCCCCACGGTTATTACGATATTACCTTGAGCTCGGGCATTACTGGTTAAGAGGATAAGCCTCGGTCTTGTAAAAAGGATCGCACAGAACATGAGAACATTCCAGGTTCGAACCCCGACTGGTCCTTTTGTCTAAAATAAATAAACTGCAACGAATCGTTGCTAAACTTTATTCATAGTTGTTTGAAATATTAATTCCTTTATTATTAATCAGATATCACTGGCTATTTCTATTATTATTTTTAATCAAATGTAATGTTGAATTAAAATAAAAAATAACCATTGATTCTCATTTAAATACTTGAGAATTAACAATTCTAAATTGCAATTTAAAATTTTCTAAATTTTTATCGAAGTTTTGAAACTTAAATAATCAAAATCTAATCAGTTCTTTGTATTAGAAATTCAAACAATTTAACACCAGAACAAACAATATACTTTCTGTTCTTCTGTAATCGTGGGCCCTTCCTCAATCTTGACAATACCAGTGGCGTATCGAGGAGGTGATTATAAATTTACGGGGGTGATCATAAATTATTTTATCCCAGACCCCTCCCGCTATGGCCAAAAGATACAGATAACTGACTAACGAATGAGGATGAAACTTTCAAAATATTGTAAGATGTAAAGGAGCCTATAGTAGTGATCTTGACCTGGCTGTAAGAAATGGGTGTAAATCATTTAAAATTTCTTACACCTGTTTTGCTTAAAACTCCCAGAGTTAAAGTATACAGTTCATTATAATTTGATTTAAGTTGTCATTTGAAGTGTCTTTCTAAATTTACTAAAGAAAAAACGAGATAAATGTAAAACATGACAATGATAGATAATTTTTATAATGAGTATAAAAGTAAAATAATAATTACAAATAACTAAAAAAAGGTAAAGTACCATTATAAGTTAAATCTAAATGACTATTAATGATAATGTTTATGTGTAAGCTCACTTTTTTTTATTTTAACAAATCGTTCGATATTTACGTAACAGAGAAAGGCAGTATTCTTTGTTCTTTACGGTGCAATTATATTATTAATCAACTATTAAAAGTATTAATATATCGCCATAAGAAATTTCCTCAAAAGAGATGACAATTTTCTAAATATTTTGAATTAATACCTGAATAATTGGTGGCTATCTATTAATAATATAGTTCCCATTTCTATATTTATTCCCTTTGTTTTCTTTCCTTGCAATGACAAGAAATGTGATTGTGATTTTCTCTGAATTCCAAAGAGATAACAAAATCAATTTATATAATTCAATTTTAGTTCCAAGTGAATCTTTGTGAGTGCAATTTCGATTTTTTTATAATTAAAATTAGAGAAGAATATTCAATATTTTCCAGATGATCTAGGAAGAAATATAGTACGTTCTTCATTCTAAGCTTCTCTATATTGTCATAATATTTTAATTATATTAGAATTATAACATTTTTTGAAGTATTTATTAAATATAAAGAACTTATGTAAAGAAATGAGTATCTATTTGAGAAAGAAAGATTGAATTTTTTCTCAAAATCAACTTGTAATATATAATCAATTAATTTTACGAACATGAATTTAGGTCATTTATCAAAGATTTTAATAGATATGTTTATATGCTTACTAGTGCTTGGGTTCGACTCCCGAGGGAACAAGACCCTCTTACATTCAATATAAACATATCTATTAAAATCTTTGATAAATGACCTAAATTCATGTTTCTGTATAAAGAATTTAATTTACTTTAAGTTAAATTATTGAGACAAGATATGGGCCGAGGAGCTCTCCTTTCTAGAAAATTACCCGGACCATGAGTTTAAAAGTTTGGGTGAACGCTGAGCTAGAGTATTCAATTCGCTTAGAGATGTTGCACCTTTTAGGTGTAACGCCTTCTTGAATTAATATCATAAAAAAGTTTATTATTTTATTACTAGTTGTGAAGAAGGAGACACCGCTAAATTTTTTATTCTCTATAAATCTATATAATAAAAATGAACCGATTTGGCTAATTTTTTTTTTAAATGTTCGTAATAGTCCAATTCAGGTTAATACATAAAAAAAAATTGGAAAAGCTGCCCGGAAAATTGGAAAATTCAGGAAAAACTAAAAAAAATTCAGGTTAGCCAACATAGCTTGCCAAACAATAAAAGAACTAAACTAGCAAAAAAACAAATGTTGGCGGCCCTGTTTGTAAGATTTTTGAGTGTCATTCATTCTCAAGTTCTAACCACATTATCGTTGAAGAAGAATTTAATACTGAAACAAAGATTTAAAAAACTATCTATTTTTTTAAAAGTACATTTAAAACCAAAAAATCAAAAAAAATCGTCATGATAACTAAATTTTTGAAAAAGTTATGGTATTATTTAAAAAAAGCTATTTTTTTCAAAAAATCCTAACTTCTTTTGGGTTGGTTAAAAAAATTTGAAAAATTCTGAAAAACCGTCTTTAATAGGGTAGAAAAAATAAAAACGTTTCAAGCAAGCTTTTGATTATATATATAGATGAAAAATATTTAATTTAAAATAAAATATGTTATTTAAAAATAATTTTTCTTAAAAACACCCTTGGGAATCTCACCTCATCCTTTTTCTATTGTATTTAAGACCCTCAGCCATTTCAAAAGAAGGCTTTTGTATTCGAGCGGATTCTAATTTTTTTTTTTAAATGTTCGTAATAGTCAATTCAGGTTAATACATAAAAAAAGATTGGAAAAAGTTGCCCGGAAAATTGGAAAATTCAGGAAAAACTAAAAAAAATTCAGGTTAGCCAACATAGCTTGCCAAACAATAAAAGAACTAAACTAGCAAAAAACAAATGTTGGCGGCCCTGTTTGCAAGATTTTTGAGTGTCATTCATTCTCAAAGTTCTAACCACATTATCGTTAAAGAAGAATTTAATACTGAAACAAAGATTTAAAAAACTATCTATTTTTTTTAAAGTACATTTAAAAACCAAAAATTT